>SRPT01000422.1:0-26580 GCA_018360205.1 Claviceps digitariae | reverse complement strand
ATCTGCTGGTATGGAATAAATGCTTCCTAAGCGCCCCTTTTAATTCACCTAAGCGGGGACAACGGGAAGAGAGAGAGAGAGACAAACAAATGCTACCACGAAATAAAATGCTTCCAGAACGCCCCGTTATTTACATCACAGCACGGAAAAAAAAAAAAAAAAAAAAAAAAAAAAAAAAAAAAAAAAAACTTCATCCGTTAGAATACGTCATGTTCTTGTTCTTTACCCCCGGCCAAGAAAAGATAGGAAAACAGAGGAGGAAAAAAAAAGACAAGACAAGGAAAGAAGAGATGCAAAGGCAGAGCAGAAAAAAATATCTAGCCATCCGAGGTCGGACCCAACAAGCCAGCCGCATCCATCCGGGACCGCACCTCCCTGACCAGGGCTTTTGCCTCCTCCACCTCGATGCCATCCTGGCACAACTCCATGGCCAGTCGATTCGCAGTCGTGTAGTCGGCTGTGCGCATGGCGAAGCGCGCGAGCCACATGCGTGCTTTGCTGGTGGCGGGTGTCACGCCCGTTCCTTCGATGCCTGCTACGCGGTCATTGTGGGGTGTGTTGTCGTCGGGGCCGTGGCCGGTACCGGGAATGGCACCATGTTGTTGGAAATCGTCTGAGCCGGCTGGGGAGTCGTTGCGGACCATGACGGATTCGCCGAGAGGGTTGTTTGCGTCTGCTGCTGCTGCCGCCGCCGCTGCCGCCGCGGTGCCTTCTTCCTGAGCGACGCACAGCTCCATGTAGGCTTTGGCTTCTTCCTCTTCCCCTAGGTGGTCGTACATGGCTGCTATCTGGAGCACGACATCAGGATCCATGTGGCTGATGGCGCCGGGCGTGCCCAGAAGGTTACCCCCGCTGTCGAAACTGCTGCCTATGTCGTAGTAGGCATCCGCGAGGAGGGCCCGTTTCAGCGCCTTGATGCCGTCGCGTTCGCGGCCCATTTTCTGGAGGCACGAGCCGACGGCCATCCACATTTTACCGTCCCAGGGCCGTAGACCGGCAGCCTTTTTGTAGTACCAGAGGGAGTAGGTGTGCATTTCGAGCATTTCATACGTCTGGCCGAGACCGTACCAGGCACGGTAGTCGCGGCGGTTGACGTCGACGGCGCGACGGTACGATTCGATGGCCGCGTGGGTGTTCTTCAGCTCGACGTACTCGTGGCCCATGAGCGTCCAGGCTGATAGGCATGAGCGATCCAACGTCAGCGCTCGTCTAAAGTACTGGACGGCCTTTTCATGCATAGACAGCAGGGAATAGTAGTTGCCAATGACGACGCACGACTCCGGGCGGAACTTGTCGACGCTGGAGCAGAGGTGGGCGACAAAGGCCAGCTTCGGACGCATGTTGAGCACATAAAGGATGTTGGAGTAGTGGTCGAGCGAGTCGAGGCGGTGCGGATGCATGGATAGCAAACGGCTAAAGTGCTGCTCAGCTGCCATGAGGTCTTTGGCGTGGTACGCGAGCAATGCGTTGCAGGTCATGAGGAAGGATGAGGTTGGGAATATGGACAGGAGCTGTTCCAGAGAGTTGGCTAGATTCGGCGTCTGCTGGTACAGTTCGAGGGATGTGTAAAGATGGAACATGAATGACACAATGTTCTGAGGACAATGGCGGATGATTTGGTTGAGCTGGTGGTGTTTGTCGACGGATTAGTACACGAGCTGTCCATGGTGTGTGTGTGTGTGTGTGTTTGTGTTGTGAGCATATGATTGTCCACATACCTCCTCAACCCTCGATATCAAAGTCGTCATCTCCAACCAACATCCCCAGTTCATAGGACACTTGTGCACGCTCCTCATAAAGAAATCCATGGCCTGCGCGTCATTCTTCTCCTTTGCCAGCACCATACCATATCTATTTGAGGTGGGTAGAACACGACGCCCTATGGTCAGCAGTTGTACTTTGTCGGGGAATCACACACGCATATATACAGAAACACACATTTCCCGAATCAAGCCCAAACCAAATTGAAAAAAAAAAAAAAAAGGGACAAGGAAGAGACAAGACTCACAAATACTCCAGCCACCCCTGACTCCCTACAACCTCGTCATCAACCGTAGTCCTCTCCTTGAACCACGCCGCCAAGAATCTCCCAACCACAAGAAGCTGCTTATTCGCCACGGTGCCCAAATCCTGCGGACCCATGACCATTTCCGAGTCCTCATTCCTGCGCTTCTCGCCAGACATGAACTTTGCATACAGAGCCAGAAATAAACTCTTTTGGCTGAGTCTTGGCAACGGGGCTGCCGCAGCACCAGCACCGGCACCAGCTTCAGTTCCAGCTCCGGCCTCGACGTCGGATGCCCTCCTTCCCTCCGCAGCCGCCGTCTGGCCCCGTGACCGCCGCCGCGACGGCGTCGCAACCTCCGAATACGACGCCAGGACAGACGACAGCAACGAGTCGGGGAGAAACACGGCGGCGCAGCGGTCGAATTCTTTGCAGTCAAAAAGCGACTTGGCGAGAAGATATTTGCTCAGCTCTCTGGCCTCGAGGGCTGCCTCTTCGGGATCGGGATTCGGTGTGAAGAGGGCGGACATGCGCCTCGGGGCGTCGGGTTCGTGGGACAGTTCGATTTCCTCGTCTGTCGGTTCGGGAAGGGCATTGAGGAGTTCGGCGGCCCTGGGGAAGAGTTAGACTAAGCTTTCTTTCTTTCTTTCTTCTATTTTTTTAATTTCTTTTTCTTTTTGTTTTCTTTCGCTTCTTTTCTTTTCTTCTCTCCCACGTTGTAGATTACCATTTCGTCGATGAATACAAACACCTCTCCGACGTCTTAATCACCGCATCCTGAAGCGCATCTCGCAGCTGCAAAATCTCATGCGCATTGAGCGCCGCCATCATCTGCGTCTGCCTCTCTTAACCCGCGTCCGTCAACTCCCAACGCCTTGCAGGTGTATGACTCTGCGACGTCCTCGGCAAAAAAGGGCAAGTCCGTCGCGTCACTCCCCCCACGACCAGAAGCCGAAACGTTGACGAGTTGACGATTCAAAAAGACGTGTTAGACGGGTTCTTCTCAACAAAGGCGTGCCGAAGAAAAATGTCGGTTGAATTTGGGTTTTTTTTTTCTATGCCCGGATTAAATGAACAAATGAACAAGACAAAACGGAGGCTGGTGCATGTACACTGTAGAGAAAGACGACGTGGGGGAAGCTGCCTGTCGCGCGCGTCACCAGGTCGCACTTGGGTGTACTGTCTGTGGCACTGTGCATGTACTGTGAGGTGATATGCCTGCCAGCGGTACACCCACGAGCAAGTACCCTCTGCACTCTTGTCGGACGGTCTTCATGATGCTACGGTAGAGCGAGTGATTCTCCATTGTAGACTGACAATTTATTAAGTATGTAGGTACCTAAGATCCCGTTGACCCTCTGTTGTTCCCAAGAGCTTCATGGTCTGGGAGAACTCAAAAACACATTAGCCGATGGACACCCCTCACAGCGTGATGGTGCTTGCGGGCAGACACGCTCAATGGCAGCAAGGTTTTCAAGCGTCAGTCATAAGTCCTATCTGAACGACCTCCATAGGTACTAATGTATCCAAATTAATCCGTCTCTCCCCTAATTATCCAGTTCAACAAAACGCCATTCTCCGGATCTTGACTCCAACCAGGGATTCATGTATTGGTCCATGTTCCCTACATTATCATCCCGGCCGATCTCCACATGTTTGGTGTCGACCAGACGAGTGCCGCAAATACGTCATCGACGAAAGCCAGCAAGGGCCAGGAAGAGCCAAGAAGAACAGAGAAGAAGAAATCAAAGAGGAAAACAAAGGAGAAAACAAAGGAGAAAATAAGAAGAAAGAGGGACAGGAAAGAAAAGAAAAAATATAGTCCTCGGTCAATGTCCTCAACAGCATTCCTGTAGGCCACAAAGTATGATAGTACTAGTAGTAGAAGAAGGAGGAGGAGAAGAAGGAGAAGAAGAAGAAGAAGAAGAAGAAGAAGAAGAAGAAGAAGAAGAAGAAGAAGAAAAAGAAGAAGAAGAAGAAAAAGAAGAAGAAGAAGAAAAAGAAGAAGAAGAAGAAAAAGAAGAAGAAGAAGAAAAAGAAGAAGAAGAAGAAGAAGAAAAAGAAAAAGAAGAAAAAGAAGAAGAAGAAGAAAATAAAAAAGAAGAAAAAGAAGAAGAAGAAGAAGAAAATAGTAGCATCATTGCAGAAACTACCCGCATTCATCGTGCCCTATTGACCAGAGGTTCGGGGGGACACCTTGAGGGTGGCCGAGAAGGCGCCCCGCCATGATGCATGCGACGCAAGGACAAAGGCGGCACAGGCGGCACCGGCGGCACAAACTGACTCTTGCGAGAATCGCCGGGGAAATGCCTTCTTTGCGAGTTGGCACCAGGTTTCAGGCTGCTTTGTGGGCGCTGAAGACCTGCGACGGGAGGAGGGGGGGGATACTGCGGCGCCGGCGGAACTGCAGCGACAAGTGCCAGTCCGCCGCTGCTGCTGCGGCGAGAAGAATGTCTTTTCACAGCGACTTCGCGAGCGTCTCGAACGTCTCGAACGTCTCTCGCGGCACTGCCACTGGCTGTGAAGTTGATAAGCGGATGGCGCGGTGGGGATCGTACCCCCGCGCTGTGGAATCCGCTCTGAAAGCGTGACGTTTCGGAGACGTCTTTCTTAAAGCTGAGCAACGGAGCGGGATGCCTCTCGCGGCGAGACAGGCAACCGGTTGTGGAGGACGAGACGACGACGTTGGTGGGAGGCGACGGGAAGGATGCAGGCGTGTCAACGGCAGTCATTGGTCTTCGTTGTTGTTGTTGTTGATGATGATGCGTCGTGTGTCGAGTACGCGCCGAGTGCTCCGCTGCCGAGGGAAACCACGATCTTGGTTCACCCGTCTTTCCGCCTTGCTCAACTTGTTTCTTGGGCGTCTCCGCCGTCTTTGGTATACCTCCATTGAGAAGTGATGGTGCTTCGGTAAAAGGCCCATCGACATGTTTGACAGAAGGCGACGCGGAAGCTGCCGCTTCAGCTTGTTTGCGCTTCTCATACGCGTCACCCAGCAGTCCGCCAACGGAGAATTCAGGCTCTCCCTCGCTGCCACTCTTCGAAATCTCTCGACTGAGCGAAGCGGTCTTTGCTCTTGTGGACGCTTTGGATCGAATGGAAAGCGCCTTTTGTAATTGCGCGTCATCAATGATGACTTTGCTCATGCGGAATTCATTGACATCCATGAGAGGCTCAGCCACAGTTCTATCTGCACGGCTCGAGACTTTTTCACCCGCTTCATGGCCATTCTTGATGATTCTTTTATCGTTTTTGTTGTTATCGTTGTTCCTCGTCTTGAGGCTTGACATGTTGTTTCTGACGTTGCTATCACTCGTGTCATGTTTGTCGTTGTTCCTCATGTTATTGCTGCTGCTGCTGCTGCTGCTGCTGCTGCTGTTGTTGTTGTTCTTCTTGATCTTACCAACATCAAGCATAGGCTGAGGCGCTTTTTTCTTCTTCTCTCCCAAATCCACCATTCGGTTCACCATGTACCAGCTTCGCCATCCCTGGACCTTTTGATAAAACAAAGCAGCCTCTTGGGGATCTTCTGTGGAGAAGAAGTGAACAAAATTTTCTCCATTAGGGAAGACGACCGTCTTTTGCTGACTCTTAATGGCATAGCAGAACCTCTTGGGAGGGCGGAGACGGCGACGCATCTCACTCTCCTTGGGCGTGTAAATGTCGAAATCGGTGAGGTGGCAGAGGACGGAGCAATCCTTGTCACATGGCTGCGCGTTGACCGATTTGGCAGCATAGATCTGCCCATTGTCAAGGAGCGTCACCCATCGTTTGTTCCATTTTCCAGGCTTGGATGAGTGATACATTTGCATAGAAAAGCCAGCAGGCGGCTCTTCCGTCCGCGGGACAGATTCCATCTCAAGATGATGCTCATCATTCGGGACAGTGTCGCACGGCATGACGAGCAGTGAGTTCTGTAGATCGCGATCCCAGGAATTCATAACGTCACGAATACGTTCATACCGACGCAGGCGACGCTCTAGGCCGAGAACAGTGTAACATTCAATAATGACACACGTCGCGGGAGTCAGTTGATGCCTGGTCATCTGCGCGGCGGCTGTGAGAATATCTACGGGCGACGTGTCTGCTGTGACTGGCAAGTTGATTGTCGACGATAGACATCGGACAACGACTCGCTATAATAAGGTATTTGTGAGTGTCAGCCTCTGTCTGTATTTCTTCTTCTTTCTTTTTCCTCCCTATTTTGGTCTCTTCATTCTCTTCATCTATGGCATGTACATTGGACATGAGAAAACTCAAGTAGAATCTTCGGCACTGAAAGAACTGGGGAAGGAAGGGTACCAGAATCGGTTTCACTTACGCGTTCTCCGCCATTGATTGCAGATACAGGTGCGTCCTTCTGGGGCACAATGCCCTTGCCGCCTGGTTCGATGAAGCTCATCTTGTTGGGTACTGGCACTGGCACTGAAACCGAGGGCGTCGGTGGCTCCTCCGAGCTGCTCTCGAGACTGTAATGGCTCAGGGTTGGCGAAAAGATGGCAGAAACAATGGTGCTTGGGGTGCCTGCGGTGCTTGGACGGGTGCTGGGCTGACTGACTCTGTCGGTGACAGTCGCTCGTTTGGTTGTTCTTGAAAAGAAAGAGAGCTTTGGAAGAATGAGGCGCTTCGGCTTGGGGTGTGTGACAAACTGGGTCTGAAGTCGCGCAAGGTCGAGTTTCTTCTGCTCAGCCAGAATGCGATCAGTTTCAGCCTCGAGGCGCGCGACCTCGTGGGTAAGGAGCTCTTGGCCGCCACTCCTTGTCCCGGAGTCGGGAGCGTGTGATGGTGCTGCAATGGGACGCGCTGATGGCTGTGCGGGAGTTGGCTCCGACACAGGTGCCTCGATGGCCTCTGAATCGGATGATTGAGATGCGGGCTGGTCCCTTGCATGGCTGGCTTCTGTGCTGGGCGTGCCCAAGCCCAGGCCGCCGCCTTGAGGGACGTCATGATGGAGGGACGCATCCAGGGACGACTCGAGGGGCGTCTCAAGGGACGACGAGTCGAGGCGTTCAAGCCCCCGCGTTTGGTGCGTGTGGGGGGGTTCAAGGGCCATTGTTCTCGTTGGTCCGCCGCCGCTGCCGTCGCCACTCGTCTTGTCGTCGTCTTGCACATCAACTTGGCATCGCGTGGTGTCGGTCCTGCTGGCCGACTTGCTGGCCGACTCCGACTCGCCGACATGGACACCAGCAAGCGATTTCCACGGCGCGTGCTCCGCAAGCAACGCTGGCGACTTGAGCTTCTCCAGCATTTTGAGCTTCGACTGCGCCGTGACGTTGATGGGCTTGGGACACAGTACTTTGGTCTTCCGCGGCAGAGGCGGCACTTCGCACACGGACACACACTCCTGCCGCTTCAGAGCACGCCGGAAGCTCGTCATGCTCCTGGATCGTATCCCCAGCGAACTGGACCTGCTCGCTGGCGGGCCATGGCGCCAACTGTCGCAAGACTCGTCGCTGCCGGGATTGCCAGCACTGCCAGCACTGCCATTGTCGTCTTGAAAGACGTTGAAATCTCGCGCCAGTGACATGCTCTTCCCCCGGAGTGCACGGTAGCGCGACAGGCTCTGCGAAGGTGGAGAGGCGACTGCCTCCATGGGTCCAGGACCAGGGCCAGGGCCATGATTCCCAGGAACCCCTGCCATTGCAACATGCGCCATCTTCTTATTTGTTGAGCGCGTTCAAGGTGATGGGTAGTGTATCGATGACTGCTGCACGTACATGTGCATCAACGTCTCGGCCAGAAGAGAGAGAGAGAGAAAAAAAAAGAAAGAGTTAAAAGAAAGGAGATCCAAGAGCAACACGTATAGACACTTGCAAGTTGCAACCTGCCACTTGCCTCGCTCAAGTTCAGTTCTTATTCCCTTTCTTGATGGTGACCATTTGCTCTCTGCACTCGTATCGACACTCCAATCATCAATCCCTGCATGAACAGGGTAAAATTCGACGGGAAAGGCGATCCGTTTCAACACCAATCGGAGATTTTCAATCTCGAGTGGGAATATCGTCGCGGGAGCTAAGAGAAGAGTTGCCGCCGAATTCATGCGACGTCTTCGCACAGACGTATAAGCCCCAATATGAAGATGCAACAAAGAGCATAGAGCCCCGAGTCAAGATCAAAATTAAAAACAAAGGCAAAGGAATAAAATAAAATTTAATAACATATAGAAAGATAAGATGAGTATTATGGAGTAATTGGGGGAAAAGAAGCGTCTGTCGTCAGGTCAAAGGTCCAATGAACGACTCCGCGCGAGAGAGTTGAAAGGCAAAGCAGCACGAGCGTTCCGGGGCGAACATGAGATGGATAATGGGGAGGGAGGAACAGAAAAAATAAAAAAACACAAAAGCACAAAAGCACAAAAACATTTGCAGAAATACCATCTGGGGGCAAAACAATAAACAGAGACACCATGCACCTCTGCATCCCACGCCGTACACGCAATGAGCAACCTGCCGTGCCGAGGGCGCGGACATGCCATCGATACACGTATTATTATGAACCAGACGACTTGTTGTCTTTCCTCGCTTCTTGGGTATCGCGCTAGTCAGTAGTCACGGTCCACGGGCAATGACTTCTGTTTTCCTGACCAAGTAAATGTGCTCTTTTTTGCCTTGCATGCCTATTCGGCACCTCGTGAGCATTCCACTCTTTTTGCTAGACTCTGCATGTCTCGGGCCTCAATTGCCCAATCTCCGTCCAAAATCATCCGCATCTTGGCCAGAACTAACACGTTTACAGGCAGACACAGCCCTCGGCAGTTGTTGAGCAGTGAGCAGAGTCTTTTGAGTCCGGTGACAGGCACTGCCTGCGACTGTCCTCGTAACACGAACCCTGCCATGCCGATATGTATCTTGAGACCTCACCGGTGTCATTCGAGCTGATTGATCATCGTCAAACGCCTGAAATAAAAAAAAATCATGTTTCTTTCTTATGGTAGCAGCCAGCAGCGCCGATTCATTTTTTGATTCCATCTTCTTCCAACTTCTGTAAGCCACGATTCCGTTCTTGAAGCAGCCCTCGCCTCACGCCGAGGCAACACTGCATTCTCATGTACTCGATGCAGTCAATTGACAGGATCGCACAACATCTCCACCAGGCACCTGCCGTCGTATCCTGATGCGTTTGCATAAAAGTTCATGCAGCCGGGCTTTCTCGACGCCCAGCTGAGGCGGATTGAGATCCGGTCGGTAATCGAAATTGAATTGCGCAACACGACGGCGTTACTCTCTGACGCATTGCCCTGCTTTGATCCCCAAGTGCTGCTATGAGCTAACATTGAACCAAGCAGAGACTTTTCTCTCCCTGTGTCTATCTAAGTTGATGGGTAGGGGAGTAGGGTTCTCATGTTTTCTTTTTTTCTTGATTTATCATCAGCGGGATATGCCGTCTGAAAGAATGCATTGGCGGCTACAATGACAACGGCTTGGAGACGGCCGACTATAACCGAGTAGCATGCCATCACCGTCGTGAACTCAGCAACACCAGATCCACTCGCAGCGATGGCATTCGGTGAGATGCTCTAAAATGAAAAGTGACATTTCTGCCGCGCCTGATTCGGGATGATTGCGTGAGCGTAGCGCAATATGACATGAATCATACTCTTCTTTCTGCCAGACTATCTGTTCCTGGTAGCTTCCTATCTCGAGAAAAGGCACATTTCGTCAAGCTTGGAGTATTTATTGGTTGCGTAGTGGTGCATCTCCCCCAGCCTCCCGGACATGGTGGTTCTTGGCCTTTGCATTCTGATCTCTGTACCCTAACTCCTTTCGAAAAGCCGCGCTAAACCCGTCCACCAAAGTTTGAGTTTGGAAAATTGGACGATGCTTGTGAAGAGTTGTACATAATCCACATTGACGAACTTCATGCCGCGTTCACCTGCAACTCCTACCACTTTTGACCAAGATGGAAGTTTCACAATCTGCTCCTCATTCTATTCGCTAAATGCCCGCACCTCTCTGCGCCACCATTCAGTAAAGTTGGTAGTAGTAGTGTCGATGCCAAGCTTCTTGAGCGCAGAGGTGCTCAGATGGCAGTCGTATGGCCGCTGCACTGCTGCGCTGGGATCATTGCCCTGGGCGTTCGGCTCGATGTTGGCAGTATCGAGTCCCATCATCTTTCCAAACGATTGGCAGATTTCGTACTTTGTCATCTTATCTTCACTTGAAAATTGGAGCGTCGAAGGCAATGTCTTGCGGTCGCCTGCATCTACTTCAAGATACTTGACGGCGACATCTATTTTTAGTCGTCGAGTTAGCTGTTTCTTCTCCATAAGGATGTCACAATGTATATGTCTGGTGTGTGAAAGAGACTGTGCGCACGTGCGTGCGTTTATGATTTTCCTTTTTTGTTTTGTTCTGCTCGAAAAGACGCGTGCCACAACAAGAAAAATCGTCGAGAATGCAAAAGCCACGCTATACCTGAAACATACCTCGACACACGCGACCGACATCCTCCGTGTTGGTGGGGTAGCGAATGGCCCAGTGGTCCATTTGAATCTTGGTGCCCTCGGTCTGAGCTTTCCAGACTGACTCCATTAAGACATTGACAGCGCTCTCGGCAGGTGTTTCTGCATGGCCATACAGAACAGGAACTCGCAGTACAACTGCCGATCCAACTTTGTTCATCTTGTCGGCGACGTCTAGGACAGCGATTTCTCCGTCCCGTTTTGTCTGCCCGTACAGGTTGGTGGGTTTCGGGTCCGCATCAGTTTCATACGGTGCATCACCAGGTGAGCCCGGAAACACGTAGTCGGTGGAGATGTAAATAAGGATAATGTCCCTCGAGAGTGCGGCCTGTGCAAGCCGCTTGCTTGCTGCAATGTTTAAGGCTCGAGCAGCCTCTGGATCTTTGTCCACTTTGTCGGGGAATCTTTGAGCCGCAGCTGATGTAGTGGTCAGACAAAGCACACGACTTTCCTTTTTTTGGGACGGTTATTGGGGGTTTTTTTTTTCTTAGGGCAAATTGTTGTTGGTGCCACGAGGAAACATACCATGAACAATAACGTCGGGTCTGTATAATTTTGGAGTGCACGCACGCCATTAATGATTAGTAGCCCACACTACATGCAATTCATTGTGATGCCAAAGAGCACAAACTTAGTCTCGTCCAGAAGCTTATCAAGTTCCGCAGTATCCTCATTCTCGAGGTTCAGTTTCAGCACGTCGACGCCATCGGCTCGCGAGTACCCCGTGCCCTTGACGGTCCAGCCAGGGCTTCGACGAAAGGCATTTGTAATCTCCCGACCCAGCAGGCCGGTGGCACCTGTGACAAGCGCTGTCCGTGGGGTTGTCCCTGCCATATTACGCCAGCTAGTGTGTGACCGGAACAGGGTGTTCCGTTTGTTTGCGGTGATTTGGTTTGGTTCGGAATGTGAAAATGACCGCAAAAGAGGAGTTGGGGATGATCTTTTTGAATTGCGACTGAGATGACGGCTGGTGGGTCTTTGCTGGGAGGAAGGAGGAGGGCCGCGCCGCACCTGCAGCTGGTCATTGGACGGACCAGCTGTAAGCTGTTCTCATAAAACATTCATGCTTGGACATTTTATGTTACTTCGCCGTTGGGAGAAACCTATGAGCGGCATTTTTCCGCACCCGGCCAGTATGGCACACCAGACACGCTTTTTCGTGGTTTCCCCAGCCTCGTCGCATGTCCAGGTCCAGGTGGACGAGTGACATTCCTGGACTCGACTTGGTTTAATTGCGCGCCGTGATGAAAGGCCATTCATGCAATAACATTGACACTATTAAAATTAAAATGTGTTTTCAACTTAAACTCCCACCTTGTCTTGTATCCAACAACGCTGAGATTCTCACAGGTTTAAACCACCTACTTAGCTACTTCACCTACAGGGTAACATTGAATCCGCGTATCGGCTAGCCAGTCCCACATAATTTTCCCGCCGTCATCCATCACTGAACCCGTGATAGATTCCAACGTCTATTTTCCAAAGAAAAAAAAAAGATTTCACCCATCATCTTCTAATCTTGTTCCCCATCATATCTCACACAGACGCTTCAAACGCGTCTCACCACCAGAAAATGCCCCCTAAGCGCATGACCGCCAACCCGGCGCGGCCCCAGCGCCATCGCGCCGGCAAACCCAGCGGACATGAATCATCCTCGTCCGACTCCGAAGGCAGCGACGCCGACTCGCCCTCCGCGTCTGCCGCCCCAGCGGCGATCCCACCCCCTCCCAAGGCCATCAGCGCTGGCACAATCGTCAGTAACCTCGGCAAAGTTGACCTCGGGGCGTCAAAACGACAAGAGGCCGCACAGGCCGAACAACGCCGAATAGCAGCAGCGTCCAGAGCCGAACGACTCGCCGCGGCGGAGGGCTTCGTGACGGAGTCAGAAGAAGAAGGAGAAGAAAGCGGAGACGGTAGCGGATCCTCGTCCGAAGAAGGGAGCAGCGAAGACGATGAGGAGGAGGAGGAGGAGGAGGAAGAAGAAGCGCCGAGGAGATTAATGCTGCGGCCGAAGTTCGTGCCCAAGTCCCAACGGGGAAAAGACGTCATCGACAAGGACAAGCAAGAAGAGGAAGCTCGTCAAGCGCAAGAGGCGGCCAAGAAGAAAGCCGCAGATGCGCTCGTGGAAGAGCAAATCCGTAAAGACCTCGCCGCCCGGGCCGCGGGCAAGAAACACTGGGACGACGACGAGAACCCCGACTCAGAGGTCGACACGACGGACGGGCTGGACCCGGCTGCCGAGGAGGCAGCCTGGCGGGTGCGCGAGCTGAAGCGTCTGAAGAGGGCGCGCGAGGCCATCGAGGAGAAAGAGCGCGAGCTCGCTGAGGTGGAACGGCGCAGGAACTTGACAGAGGAGGAGCGCAAGGCTGAGGACGAGGCTTTCCTGGCGAAGCAGCAGGAGGAAAAGGACAGCAAGGGCAAGATGTCGTTTATGCAAAAGTATCATCACAAGGGGGCGTTTTTCCAAGAGGAGGCGGCGGCGGCGGGCCTCCTGCAGCGTGACATTATGGGGACCAGGATCGCGGACGACGTGCGCAATCGGGAAGCGCTGCCGGCGTATCTGCAGAGGAGGGACATGACGAAGCTGGGTAAGAAGGGCGCGACCAAGTACAGAGACATGAGGACCGAGGATACAGGACGGTGGGGGGACTTGGACGACGGGAGGAGAGGTGGGAGACATGCCGGCGGGGATGATAGGTTCCGTGCCGATGATGATAGATTCAAACCCGACGAGAGGGATGCCAAGGGTGCGAACGCCATTCCCCTGGGAGACAGGGAGAATAAACGACATGTTGGACGCGGTAGAGACGGGCGTGATGACGGAAGAGGCAGAAGTGATGAGTATAGACCGAGGAACAGGGAGTCATTTCGATCTAGATCACGGTCACGGTCACGGTCACGGTCACGACCAAGACCAAGATTCCGATCACGATCACGATCACGATCACGATCAAAAACACCACCGAGGGCATACAGCGACGACAGACGCCGCAAGAGAAGCACATCGCGCTCCAGGACTGGCTATGAAGATAAACGGCGGAGAGTAGACGATCGATAACGCCACCCTTCCGCAGTGAACTGCAACGACAATTTGAGCAAGTTTATCTCTGTAGAATATTGTACAACAAGTCGAGCAAGTCCATTTTGCTAGAATATTGTAATTGTACACCAATCGAACACATCCACCTTTCTACTTCTATAATATCTCCTGAACAAATAGCCCGAGCCACAAACAAGAACAAACTCAACACCACGCTTCCTGTCTCGTTTCCCATTTCCTATTTCCCGTGAGACTCTGCCCCTCCCAGGAAACCCATCTATATCCGCACAATTTCCACTCTCGCCCTATCGAATATTTTATGGCTCGTCATGTCGCCTGCGGCGTCGGCGGGGGGTGCATGCAGCGTCATCCGCGCATATGTGCCCGCGCCCTTGCGCCGAGATAACGAGCCTGGATTGATGGCCAGGACGCTTTCGACGACCTGGATGGGGAAAGGTTAGAGTTAGAGTTAGTCCAAGAAAGTATACAAGACAGGTGAGGGCGGGAAATTCGAGGGCAAGAAAAAGGAGGGGATGTAGACGTGGATTCTTCCTGGTCGCCATTTCTGTTCTTTTCTTCTTTTTTTTTTTCGGTCATCCTTATTCTGTCCTTATCTACCTCCGTCTTCCTTGTTGTACGATAAAGCGCCATAAAAGATAAAAAAAAAAAAAAGAGACTCACCTTTGCAAACGGCGGCAACGAACTAGGCACCACCATCACATCCGGCCTCACATTCACCATCTCCCCCAACCGCAAATACGCCACATCGACCACCGCCCCCGTCGCCACGCCCCGCTCCGTCCCCGTCCGCGGCAACCTCGTCCGCTCCGTTGGCGGGAACAGCGGAAAATAATGCCTCTGCTCGACTAGATACCTGCACAGACGGCCCATCAGATCTCCCCCTCCTCCCGCGCCGCCGCCTGCCCCCACGGAGAGCTCCTCACTCCGCAGCTCGTACAATACATCCTGCGAGGAGATGCCAACGACCATTTCGTTCATGGACAGCGTCATGGGATTGGAGACGATTTTGGCGGATTTGGGGAGGCCGAGTTCCTTGCGGGGGATGGTGTCCTGCGGCCAGGAGACGTGTTTGGCGAGAATATCGCGTGTGGAGGGGACGAGAATGACGGTGAGGTGGGGGTTGGAGGAGCAGGCGCGGGTGAGGGCGGTGGCGAAGAGGTATTTGAACACGGTGGTCATGGTTGCGGTGTCGGGATCGAGAGTGGCGGCTTCTTCGGGGAGGTCAAAATCGCCGGTGGCGATGAGGGGGTGGTTGATGTCGATGAAGGGCCCCGTGAGGACCAGCGCGTCGGCATACGTATCTGCTGCCTGGGCGCAGAGCGCGTGAAGGGGTTCGTAGTCGAGGTTGTCGTCTGCTGTGTACGGGCCAGCGGCGAAGATGATGTTCAGGGGCGCCGGGTCTGCGTCCGAGTCCATGGCGTCCGGGCCGCCTTTCAACTTGTCTCGGTGGGCGGCGAGTGCAGACGGCGTGGATGCTGCGTTGGGGAGCAGCGGGACTTGGAGCACTTCACTGACGACAAATTCGCTGCCCGTGGCGTTGTGGCCCTTGAAGGCGACGATCTGGCCCGGGAAGAAACTCCAGGAGCGGATCTTGTCCATCTTGAGGGGTACCCGGAGGCCCATGCCTGTCCGTCGCGACGTCTCCAGGACTAGAGACGCCGTGTTCAGCTTGCCTTCCATGGAGTCGGAGGCGATTCTCCCCACGGCGACAACCTCGGTTGTGCTCTGAGTCGCGGCGCTTCCAAACGCCGAATCGTCCAGCTTGTGGTAGTCCTGCACAATTGTCATGAACTCGTCGATGCGGTCGTCCAGGACCTCGCTCGATTCGGATAATTTCATGGCAAGCGGTTTGTACGCCATCTTCTTCTGGTCCGACGCGGCCGTCAATTTGATTCTCGGTTCCGAGTAAGGCGCCATGGGTGCCGCAGCCGCATCGAGATGTCCATTGAGGACCTCGACAACGTCTCCTGGATTTGCACGATCGGCAAACGAAGACGACCTATGATCCTCGGGCCAAGAGATGAAGAGGAATCCCGATAAATTAGTATTTTATGTTGCCCGTTTCCTCCCAACGTTGACAGGGGAAGATGACCGAAAAAAAAAAAAGGTTTCTCAACTTACGGCAAGCCATTCATAGCATTTAATTGATCTTTCATGCCCGCAGGCGAGCTGTTCACCTTCAACCCCCCCATTTTCTTCTTCAGCCCGCTGCCCACGCCCCTGTTGGCCGATCTCGACGCCATCGCCGGCGTGTTCGGCACCAACCCATCCAGCATGCCAAACACATCACCACCCGAAACACCACCCCTCGGCGCGGCATTCACCCTGCGCTCGCTCCTGACCTGCGCCGCGCGATGGCTCTTCTCCAACTCATCCTGGATGTTCTGTTTCAGACTCCGGATATTCTGCAGCGAGAGGGCGCCCTGGGCGTCCAAGTCCATCCTGATGCAGTATGCGTCCCATTTGAAGAACAGGTCGTCGACGGACAAGTCGTGGAGGCGGAGGATGGACTGGATTTCGTAGAGGACATCTTGCTCGAGGGGATGGTTGGGGGAGAAGCGGGCTTGGATGTCGGTTTCTGCCGCCATGGTGAGCGAAGAGGGAATTATGGGCGCAGGTAGATGCTATCCACGTACTGGAGACGGCGATGCGATTCAATCCATCGATGAGACTAAGACTGATGGGTAGACATTGAAAGCTGTATGTGGTGGGGTGCCGGTCATGGGGAGACGCGACGACCAGCACCGAGTTGAGCAGATTGACGCGTCCGGTGCGTGATGTGGCCAGC
The DNA here is from genome assembly GCA_018360205.1 of Claviceps digitariae. Lineage (NCBI taxonomy): Eukaryota > Fungi > Ascomycota > Sordariomycetes > Hypocreales > Clavicipitaceae > Claviceps > Claviceps digitariae. The sequence continues at coordinate 10,265 of SRPT01000422.1, read as the reverse complement.
GCCGCGCGTAAAGTGGCCCCACACTGTACATAAAGTGTATTGCATCACATAGACTGTATTCATCTGTACAGTACAACCCTGAATACTTCGGGTATTTGCAAAAACTTTAGCAAAGCATACCGTGTTGTTCATCAATACTAAATACCAAGTATGCACACAACGCGTACATGATGCCCTTCCAAATCCCCTCAACTCTGTGCTCGGCAACGTATTCTAGGTACTGTTTTCGAATTCCGGGGGTCCATAACGTCCATGCCAGTCCCCACCCCCAACTCCATGCTTTAATGAGGCCATAAAAGGAAAAAGAGGTAGCAAAGAAACCATTCCCACGTCTTTGCTACAGCGTATGAGCATGCTGAGCGGTGGAATTTGCCAAAATAAGAATACATAAAAAACAAGCGCTATCAACCATGTTTGCGCCACCAATGCGATTCTATGTATATGCAAAGTATAAAAAGAAAGAAAAAAGGGAGAGGACTCGTCATATCTGTTCGTTCGACCATCTGGGGCCACCCCCAACTCGCAACCATTGTTGTTCGTATTGTTCATGTCTCTGATGTTCGTTTCCATACTTGTTGGGTCCTCTCAGCTTGTGTCCATGCTGCTCTCGTCCATGTTCGTGTCTAAATCCCAACTAGCCCAAGCACTGGTAGATGCGAGATAGTCGAACGACAAGGACCCGTCCTTTGGCGGAGAGCTCGGCATAATTGCATCGGTGCTCAACAGATTGCCAAAGTCAATCAAGCCGCCTCCATTTCCGTCCAGAGATGGCAAGTTGCTCAAGTCTAAATCGTTATCGCCGAAAACGGCCCCGTCGGAGAACATTAGGTTGATGGTGCGGCTGATGGGCGTATCAAATATCTCAAAGTCGCCTTGACGGTTACGAGGACTGCGTCTTCGGCTCGCGCTTCCTGGAAACCCAAACGCAGCTGGTGGCGTCTTGGTGGGGGTTCGCTGCAGCAGCATCATGGTTTGACCAGGGGACGCAATTGTCCGAATGGATCGGATGGATCGGGAGACGCTTCTAGTAATCGGCCGATGATTAGGAGTAGCCTGCGTAGGTGTTTTAAACAGTTCCTTCGATGCTCCCGCGTTGGCGTTTGGCGGAGGCGTGCAAGGTCGAGCAATCGTCGGGCTTCTGAAGAGCGCCTCAAGGCCATCATCGTGCGCCGAATCCTGAATTTTGGTGCTCGTCGTCGCGGCTAAATTTTCCTTTTCATCCTTTTCACCACTCATTTCTTTTGGACGACATTCCTCAGGCGTTTGCACAGTGTTAACGTGCAGCTCGCTTAGTGTCTTCAAGACACCTTCCTTGCGGGGTGACGGAAACAGCAGTCTTTTGGTGCTCCCAACTGCAGCATCAAACTCCACGTCTATAGGACTCCCTGCCGTACCGCTCCCACGGCTTGCCCCCGAGTGAGTTGATCCGGGATTGGATCGTGTTTCTTGCGCATCCAGACTTGCAGATGTTTTCTGATGAGCCGTCGCCTCCCTCGTCTGTTGAGTTTCAGAGACGCCTTTTCCGTCTTGCCGCTGCTGTCCCTGCTGCTGCTGTTGATTTAGAGAAGATGGATCGACAAGACCAAGGGCGTCTGTAGGAGGATTCGCTTCCGACGTAGGATTCAACACTGCGCCGCCGCTCTTGGCACGAGACCTCTTGGGTCGAGATCCGTTCCGTCCAGAACCTCGTTTTTTGCGTTCTTGACCCAGACGAGACGCATCCTTGTCCCATCTATTTTGCGGACGGTGGCTCTTGCACTTGGTCAGCCATATGCCACAAGGATTGCAAAGGAGCAATTCTTGCCACTGGGTCTTGTCGTCCTCTGCCCCAAGACTCTTTTTGACCAGACGATGTAAAGTGGGTTTTTTGTCGTCATCTCGGCGCAGAATTTCGATTGCCGTGATTCTTCCAGGCTCTACCGAGTACTCACAGTACTCAGGGACGCCTTCCTTTTCCTGCACCCAGATTTTCCGCCACGTTGGCGTCTCGATTGCTCCACAATTGCAACAGTACGGAGGCATCTCGCCGTTCATGACGGCTGCTTCAAGACGCTGCTTGATCGCATGCTTCTTCACGTCGTTCTTGTTTGATCTCGTCACGACGCGAGGTGAGGAGGGAGGAGGCACAGCATCACTCTTTTCGACTAACAAGTTGAGTGATGCTTCATCGAACTCGCTCACGGTTGGTATAACCGGATCGCTTGCGGGAATTGGCAGCGCCAAGGGACCGGTAGAGGCGGCGCGTTTCAGGGTCAATGGAGCTGGGGGGGCTTGGAATGTTTGCTGTTCGGCAGTCACGGACCGGGAGAGAGAAGACGGTCCAGCGGGCTCGCTGGCAGGAATGGCGGGCAGAGCAAGGGGTCCAGCAGATCGAGATCGGGCGAGTTGTCGGGTTGCTTTCGAAACAGGGCGAGGCGCCGGTGTGGGTGCATTCTCGACATCCTTTGGGCCTCGCTCCTCCTCATTGCTGTTGTCGACACCCGTTGGCGGTGAGGGCTTGTTGATGACAGGTTCAGGTGCGATGACTGGACTGGGCACCGTAGCCATGCTCTGTCTCGCATCCTCCGATCCCTTTTCCTCCGTTGCTGTTGCTGCTGTCTCGGCTGTAGGAACCGGACTCGCGGGGTTTTCTACAGCGTCAGTCGTCGGAGGAGGAGTGGGAGGCATGTCTGGCGGGGGCTCAGATTTTCCGCTCTTCTCGGCTACCAACCTGGTGGGTGGCTTTTCTAGTGGAGGCAAGGACTGTCTGTCTGAAGGCGCTCGTGCTGGCGTCGAGTTCGAATGGACTGTGTTATAACTGCAAATGTGGACCAAGTCCTGCCCAGATGGCCCGTCCTGCATCTGGAAAACTTGAACGGGAATGCCGCTGGAGTTTCGCGCTTGTGTGGGCTTCCTCCGGGGATGACGAGCCCGTGGACGTTTGGGTTCCTGTGCGATTTGCGGCGGCCTGTCACCAAATAGGTCATCCAAGTCATCGGTAGCCACGGCTGCAGTGTCGCGAAGAGGCTCATTTGAGGGCATGGGGGGAAGCACAGGGCTAGATGGTGGAGGGCTGGATCGAATAAATGGCGTTGCTTGTTGCACGGGCGGAGAGGAGCCAATATCAGCCGGACTATCTGCAGAATACATGGGTGTTGGTACCACGGAGTCGGGTGATCGGCCATCTTCCTGACTTGGTGATAGTGGATGTGGGTGTCTGGGTTCTGCAAATGAAGAGTTATTTGTGAGTGGCTGTTGGCTCAAGGCAGACTCTTGCCTGACCATATTGGTCGGGCCTGATCCTCGACCCCGGGAGCGACGTGAAGGCCCGTCGGGAACGGGGGTTGGTGCTCGAGGAATTTCCTGCAGATGACTGTTATTACATGGAGTGGTGTCGGTATTGACCAAAACAGGTCGAAAGCTGCGCAGTGAGCCAGACGTGCTGGCAGCCACCCTTAAGGACTCGGGCCCGTTGGCAAAGGGATTTGACGAAGCTCTCTCAACTACTGTGGTCTTGATCCTCTTTCTGACTGGGCCAGCGTCCTCGCCCTCTGTTCCATCTTCGTAGCCGGACGTACTCCCTTCCGCGGTCTTTTTCCTCGGCCTGCCACGAGGTCTACCCGTAGGCTGTTTCACTCTGGACCCTCTGTTCGATGCCCGACTCGATGGTCTTGAGGATGGAGCGGCTGCGCCATCTGTCTGCACACTGGGATCTACGGGCATAGGTGCAATTCTCTGTAGCTCATGCGCGGGTCCCGACTGCTCTTGCATCTGCTGTTGCGTCTGGTGGGCATTATGTACAGGACCGAATGAGTCCCTTCTGCCCGTCGTGCTGGGCTGGGGAGTTTGGCCCTGCGGAAATGCCGGAGACGCAACACGTGAACCATTGCTTGGTTGCGGTTGACTCTGGCCAATGTGCGGGTTCGACTGCATGAGAGAACTCCATTCAGCAGCGCCTGCGGGCGTCATGACGTGTTCCACAGGTCTATTTTGCGAAATATCCGAGCCGTTGTGGTGCATTTGCGGATGCGATCTTGCCGCCACGGATAGGCGCAGCCTGACTTCGAGGGTCTCGCGATTGCCACCACCGAAGACACCCAGCAGGTTCTTGGTCACACGTCCCGTAATCATTTTGGGCTGGTGCATCATTGAGTCGTTTCGCAGAGAATCAAGTGCCCGGGAAAGCATACCCTGTCCCACCAGAGGCGTGTCGGGTTCTGAGAAATCAAGAGCGTATATGGTGTAGTCAATTTCCTGGCCAGCAAGCTCGGGGCTGCACTCCATGACGGCATGAATACACGGCCGTAAATCGATTATGCCAATGAGCGTTGTCTCGTCGACGTGTACTGTCTGAATCTGAAGGGTGTGCGGAAATCTGGCCAAGCAATTGATTTTGCCGTCTTTATCGAAAGTATAATGAACCTTGACTAGAGAGCGGGATGTTTGTTAGTCTTGCAAGAACCGAGACGTGCGGATGGACTATCTGTAGGAGGGGTTGACGAGGGGAGTTTTGACGTACGGCCCATTGGTCTGACTTGGAGGCCAGCTTCGTCAGCTTCGGCCGAAGAGGGCGCAGGATACTGTTGCTGGCTTCTTTGTGATGGTGGAGGCGGTTGAGGTTGTGCGTGCTGGCCGCTCAAAGGGCCGCCCATGGGCGCGACTGGCACGGGCGACGCCATGGCGAGCTTTCCCGGACGACGCAATGTGCAGAGCGGAACGATGCGAAATACAAGAGTTCAGTAGAGTGGTATAGTGATTGAGTACGAGAAGAAGGGGAATGGGGATTCTTCGAGATCGCGAGGTGTTGTGGAGAGGTGCGAGCAGGTGATCAACGGATTGTTCAATGATCAAATGGGGGAGGCGGGTGCATGTTCGTGACGCGAGCCGGTGCCCTTTGTCGCGTTGGCACAGGCACCCAGACGTGAGGCGTGAGAGTGGATCCGCCACTTTAAAGCGAGTTGCAGGCGCGACAGTCTTTGCATCGGGCAAAGGAGTCGGCCAGTGAGTCGGGGCGGGGCTGTGTGGCTTGCTCTTCCTGCCTGTTGGAATGCTTGCGGCAGGGCAAAAGAGATGATGCGATGTGGGAGGGAAAACTCAATGGGCGGTTGAAAAAGATTGCTCAAGGATAGATAGACAACTCGAACAAGAAGGAGAAGAGTTGACAGCAAGCCGAGGGCAGGTCACGTGCCCATGCCAGTGCTTGGTTGCTTTGTTTTGCTGCCGTCGGTATCGACGGTAATGAGATGATGTTGGAATGTTATTAAGCAGGGCCAGCTCCGACTGGAGGCCCCACCTGCCGAAGCTGGGTCGTTTTTTCCGATCCACGGCCCCGGTCCCACGCGTGGTCGTTTGCGTGGTCGTTTGCGTGTGGATGGATGGATGGGCGGGGCGTGAATTTGCAGCTGCACCTTCTGAGACAGGTGGTGTTACCGGGGTCGCGAGGGGTAGAGAGACGAGGGAGGCAGGTGGAAGGAGGGAAGGAGGGAAGGAGGGGAGAAGGAAGGAGGGAAAAAATAAAAGAGAAAGAAAGAATGAGAGGGAAAGAGGCGTCTTTCTTGACTGGACAAACTGGGCCACGCCGGGGCTTATCGAGTTGCTCGTTTCCGTCTGGCCTGGCAACCAGCTATTTTCCTTGTCGAACCCTTTTTCACGTCTCGTTTTTATTCTCTCATTCTCATCGTTCTCACGAGGAGAACGGGGGCGGGGCCATCCCTTTTATACCTTGAAATTTTGGCCGCGCTGAGGATGAGGCCATGATGCTCATCCCGCCGCATCCATCCATCCCATCCCATCCATCCACCCATCACGTTCGGCTCACGTTGATCTACATACCCGCTTTTTTGTTCTTGGTGACCACATGCAGTAAGGTCGCAATTTCTGCTTGCTTTCTTGGTGTTGAGTTTGTCTTTTTTCGCCTGCGTAGGCTATTTTGTTTTTCGTTAGCCTCGTCTTGGCAGGATGGACCGCATTCATATTTGCTTTCTTTTCTTTTCTTTCGTTTTTGTTTTTACTTTACAGGCTGGCCGTCATCCGTCGCCGTCGCCCGCCATGTTGTTTTGAGCTGCACGCGCCCGTGCTATGACACGAGACCTTCCGGCCCCACATTCGATTGCCATTCTGTCCAACAAGATAGATGCAGTGCTATGCCGTGCCACTATTCACATATTCCATACCTCCACGCATTTCGGCAACATTGTGTTTACCTCTACGCCAAAAAATGGATGAGAGTAAAACTTGCACCCAAAAGACTTAAAGCACCTCCGTGCATTATCCTCTATTATTTATAGTGTACATGACCAGATATCGTCTAGTGATTTTTATCAATGCATCGATTTCGTGCTTTCTTTCATGTTTAAATTACAGTCGGCTACTTGCTGACGAGTCGTCGTCCACCCATTCTACTTTTCCTTCATGATTGACTGCGGTTTTGCGGCTAATTATTTCGTTCACCACATCGGCGATGCCTTGTCGCCCATTTCTCGATGCAATAACGGTCCTGGACACCTCTTCGGGCGTGAAGCTGTTGCCCTCGACGACGGCCTTGATTTCCTTCTCGGTGGGCACCCCAAGACTTTGGTAGGGATACTCCGAATAGGTGCGATCGGTGAAGAGCTTCAGTGATTTGCCCTTTTCAAAGTTGAAGAATGGCTTGGAAAGATTTTCGCTCGCAGGGACGGCGTCCAGCGACTGGAATTGCCATTGGGGCTTCTTCTTGCGAACAAGGAGCGCCGTGACACCCTCTGTGAAATCTTGGTGTTGCATAAATTTTCCGGCCAACTGATACTCCTTGTTGAATGTCTCGGCAATGTCCCATTTGCCACTAACGCGCATCTGCCTCAATGTGACATGCAAGGCGGTTGGGGATCGCTCTTGCAAGGTATACAGTGTTCTTTGAGCCCACTCCTTTGTCTCGCCTCTCTCTTCATTCAAGGCAGTAACGATGTCCATGATGTTGTTCTTGCTGAAGCATCTGTCAATGGCCTCTCGGACCACGCCGCGGAGCTGCATAGGCTGGTCATACGGCAGACCGGTGCAGAATTCTTCCAGCGTATCGTTGATAATGGCAAGTCTATCGGGCAAGGAATCGCCATCCCTAAATCGCAGCTCAGCCAAACGAGCCTCAAGATCAGGCAGAGTCGTCGAGTGGAGGTAGTGTGTGGCGACACCGGAGTAGAAGACATTGGGACCAGTCAGGCGATCGCTCGTCAACGCGAGATAGGTACCAACAGACCCATTCATCCGAGGCAGGAAAAAAGACGCTCCCACATCTGGAAAGAAGCCAATCGTCGTCTCAGGCATAGCAAAGATGGTTTTTTCCGTCGCAATTCGAAAAGGTGCATGGATACTCAGACCCACGCCGCCACCCATGGTGATGCCGTCCATGAAGGCAATGTAGGGCTTTCGGTACGTGGCAATATAGTGATCGAGCTTGTATTCGAGACCAAAATAGTCGAGCGACTTTTTCCATCCTTCGCTGCCCTCCTGATTGTACTGAGCCAGAACGGCCACATCACCACCCGCACAGAGAGCCTTTTCCCCAGCACCCTTCATGACCACTACATTGGCCATGTCGGACTTTTCCCATTCGATCAACCGGGGAACAATCTTGCGAATCATGGAGGCGTTGAGAGAGTTGAGCTTCGACGGCCGGTTGAGCATGATGGTTCGAAGGCCATATCTGCTCGCAAAGACGACATCGTTGACTTCGTCGCCGGGCAATTCCTTGATGGTGGTGGCTTCGGTGGAGAGCTATAGGCAGAAAGACGGCGTCGAAATTAGCAAAAGAAAATTCAAAATGGTACATTTTTTTTTAACAAAAGAAAGAAAAAAAAAGTTGCAATAGCAGGAGTATTTCATACGGGTCGAGCGCCGAGAGATCTCATCACGTTGGCAGATTGCGCCATGGCGAGATTGCTGTTGCTTCTTGAGCTCCAGCTTGCGACATGGGCGGCTCGCGAAGCAAAGGCCCGGAAAGACATTTAGAAAGCACGGGATTGCGTGAAGCCGAGGAGAGAGAATCGAGATGCGCTTTCTTTCTTTCTTTTTTTTTTTTCCCTGGCTGGACAAAGACTGCGCGCCGAGGAGCCGCGGCTACGAGGGTTGTACCGAGAGTGCGGATGGGCCAGCTGGGCTGACGGCGTGTGTCAGCGTCCAATCTCAATCTCTCAAGACAATGACAATATGATGGCGGCGGATTTTGGCCTGGCCAAAATTTGGTCCCATGAAACGCGATCGATGTTCGAGGCCAGCCGTCGCTTGCCGGGCACTGGTTAGCGGGTTAGCAGAGCAGAGAGAACACAGAGTGGAGCACGAGCATAGAACAGGGACAGACCAGACCAGACAAGCTCTGAGCTGAGCTGGCACAACGGGCAACCCACTCAGCCAAGTCACCGACCAATCAGAACACACACTCAACCACGTCTTTCCAACTTTTCGACCTTGGAAGTTGGCAGCCTTGCGATCGCGCTCCGGGACCAAACCACATCGACCACCATCTCACTCGACACCGACGTCCATCTCCAAAATGGCAGACCCCAAGATTCAGTAAGAACCTCCCCCTTTACGGAAACCGTAGTTCCCATCGCGCGACAAGAAAATTGCTAACCTCCACTCCAGAGAGCTGCTCAACAAGCCGCGCAACGAACTCACGTACGCATCCTGAACCACAACAACCTCCCCATCCGAGCTCCCTCCCGCTCTTCCCAATTCGCTGCACAAATTTCACGCGCAAACTACGAAATTCTCCGGATTGCTAACCCCCAGGATCTCTTGCTTCCCTTTGTCTTCCCCACAGAGAGTACGAAATTGCCGAGCTGGAAGAACACGAATTCACCTCGGGACCCCTCTCGATCCTCCAAACGGCCGTCAAGTCACACACCCAGGTGCTCATCTCCATCCGCAACAACCGCAAACTTCTCGCCCGCGTCAAGGCCTTTGACAGACACTGCAACATGGTGCTCGAGAACGTCAAGGAGATGTGGACGGAGACGCCGCGGTTGGCAGATGGCAAGAAGGGCCGGCCGGTGAACAAGGACCGATTTATCAGCAAGATGTAAGTCTGGATACCCGGAAGTGCAGGATTCAAAAATACGATGACCGGAAAGGGGAAAAGAAAAGGGGCGGGACATTGAAACAGCCATGGTTGATGAACAGAGTGCGAGAAAAAGAAGCAGAAGAAAAGCAAAAAAGATTATTATATATGCTAATCTTGTCTCGGCACTCAGGTTTCTACGAGGAGATAGCGTCATTCTCGTTCTGCTAAGCTAGGGGTCCGGCCCGAAACAATGTCAATTGGGCTATTTTCTTTTTTCTCCATATTTCCATTATACTCGTGTGTTCTAGGATGGGATTTTCTGTACGGGCATAAAAGAAGGGTGACGTTTCTTCTCTTCTTAATTTTCCGTTCCGTTGTTTTGTTTTTTTAAGAATGAATTTTCTGGTTTGATGCGTTGTTTTCGTTGGCGTATTGTGCCGTCTGGGTCGATAGCACGTGGAGGAGAGAACCTCGGTGCTTGATCAGAAGGAGGGAAGGGGACTTTGAATGCACGACCAATGACTGAAAAGGCTTCAGAAGAGATGAGAAAAAAAATGAACAAGAAAAGGAACAAAAAAAGCTGATTCGATATTTCTGTACATGTTTGGGTTGGTGGCTGGGCTATATCTGCCCTGCTCGGAACGCGTCATTCCATCCAGAATGCTCTCCTCAGATACCTTTTCTTTCTTTCTTTCTTTCTTTCTTTCCCTAATTACACAATGACTTAGCCTCCTCCCCGACCAGCCAACCCCCCCAGCAAAACAGCCAGCCCAAAGGCCCCCGGATCAGGAACCTCCTCAAACCCCCTCCCCCCGACGTACACGCTCCTCCCCAGCCCAGCCTCCATGCCCCTAGTCCCCTCCGCCGCCCTGCCCGCCGCGTCGGCCGCATCCCCCACCCGGCCAGTCTGCTCCAGCGTCTCCACAAACGGATACAGCGCGTCAATGAGGGTCCTGTCGCCGGGCCGCGCGGGGGTATACCTCCCCAGGGCGTGGCACGAGCGTCGCAGCGCGGCCGCCCAGATGGCAGGCGTGGCGGGCGTGCTGGTGGCGGGTGCCATGCAGCGCAGGGCATGGGCCAGCGCGTTGAGGAAGATGGCGTAGAGGGCGCCCGAGGTGCCGTCCATGGAGGACTCGACGAGGGGGATGAGGGCGGTGAGGCATGCGAGGGGGTCGGAGGGGAGGGGAGAGGAGGAGAGGTGGTTTAATATGGCTGTTTTTTTTTTGGGGAGGGGGGGGGGGGGGAAACAGAG
>SRPT01000421.1:0-26605 GCA_018360205.1 Claviceps digitariae | reverse complement strand
TTTTTTTCGGGGGTTTTTTTTTTTCGTTCTCTTTTCTCTTCATTTCTTTTCAAGCTTGTCCCAGGACGTATCGAAGCAGGCCGGGTTTCAGGGGGGTGAGGGAGGTAGTCGTAATTTGGATTCGCATCACACGGAGGACCCTTTGGATATCCATCGACTGCAGACAAACTCAAGTTGTCTTCCAAAAAGATTGTCATACTCCTTGACCCGAGCACTAGTCTCTTCGGCATCTGTTCTCTTCTCTTTCTTGGCCCAGGACTTTCCCCCGGTCCATCATGCATGATTTGGTGCTCAGACATGTCAATCGAATCATTGCATCATGTCTCCATGTATCTTTCCATCCTATATACATGAGAATTATCTATGTCCCCTTTCGGCCATGACTTCAAAGAAACGTCTAGGTCTCCGCCAGGAGTCGTACAAGGTCTTCGACATTGTAGTGCCCAAAGTCTTCTAGCTCAGAAACGCCCAAATCCTCTGCGGTCGAATCTTGAGCTACTGTAGAAGCGCTTCTCAAGTCGACGCTTGCCAGACTTTGATGACAAAAAAGGAACGGCGCCCCATTCTATGAGGAGAAATGTCGTCCCTTCACCTGCTCGTCGGCAGTTTCAATGTGTTGTAGATGACTTTCAAGCGGTAAGACTTCACCCATACTTTCGTCGTGGTCGGTTCGCACGGCAAACCGCACAGGTGAACCCAATAGCGACGCCCGATTTTCGACGGTTGACTCCCTTGAATCCGTTTTGATGGGTTCCGCAGCTGTCATGATGACATCTGCAGCAGAATTCGGGCTTGCGTTCGCGACTACCTCCGGGGATCCCATGCTTCGATCGTCAAGAGAATCACCACTCACCTCGGAATTGACATCATCCTCCTCAACGTCACCTTCATCATCTTCCTCGTCGCTGCTGCTTCCGAACCCTGACATCAGGGTACCGGCGCTGATTGCAAACGGGCCGATGCCATTGCTGCTACCTTCGTCCATCTCGATGCCCCCATTCAATCCTGCTTCTGCCAGTGCGTTTGATCCGCTCGCAGATGCATTTCCGAGACCGGAAAGCCCGATACCACCCAAGCCACTGCCGCCGGCCCCTACGCTTGCACGATGGCCGAGGGCAACATCTGGCCGGACTCCACCGAGAATGGCGTTGTCTCGCTCACGCGTTTCTGCAAGCGCTCCCTCAACATAGTTGATCCAGTCTTGACTCATCACCTTGTCCAAGACCATCTCAGACAACAGTTCTGGAGGATGACGCTCAGTGAACTTAACAACCTCCTCAGCGATCAGTGTGAGGTGTCCCATGTACCCCATGCGAGTCTTGTTCTTGGCTTGAGACGCATCGCTTGCCTGTTGGCCCTTGATGATGGCCGCGGTGACGTCGGCGGCCTCGAAGAGTGAAACGGCAAGGGTAGGGTTATACCCGCGGTCCATGGGGCCGTTGAAAACCTGTTGCACAATATCATACACCACATTGTGCAGAAAGTTATTCCATGGGTATGAGAAGAAGAAGGACTGCGGTCTGCATTAGTCTTTTTTTTTTCTTTAACTTTTCTGTTTTATGTCTCCTTTTCTTTATTTTTTCCCTTGTGGTACGACAACAGAGACACCAACCCCTGGGATTAAACTGGCTAGTAGGGATTCTCACCAAAATTGCTGGTACAACACGATGCTCAACAAATTGCATCTTCAGATAATCGCCAACAAGTGGCTCCACTGGCAGAGTTACTTCTAATTGCGGCTCCTCCTTGGTCATTGGTGAGCTTTCGGGTGCACTGGTCTCGATCTGAGATTCCGATTCTGTCATCTGATACATCACTGGAACGTCGACAAGGGAAGCACTAGCTTCGTCTGAACCTTGTTCCGCTGTGGCTGTCACGTCCGAGGGCGAGAACAGCGGAGCAGGCAAGTCTTCGGGATGAGGAGAGAGGCCGCGCTGCTGATTTTCATCACGCAGCTCATTGGGATCTAGTGAGGCACCCGAGGACTTTGATTCGGCCATTGCAGAGGAAGATACGGAGAGGTCAGCTGCTTGCTCGGGTGATTGCAAGTGCTCCTCAGTTACCATGGCAGTCGTGTCCAGATCGGAGACCGGAGCCGTGGTCACATCGTCCGTGATCTCATCGTCCGTGTCCTTTTGCTCCTCCAATTGAAAGACTGCTTCCACAGATTTTGGCTTCGTCGGCGATAGGGGTGCAACGACAAGATCAGCATCATCGAAGCGTTGTTCATTGATCTTGTCGGCGCCGACGGAGAGACGTGGAGAGCTCAGCGGCTCGTCAACAAAATCGTCCTCGTCCTTCTCCAGGAATGAGGCGGGAGGCGCAGCGACCATATCGACTTCAGCCTTGATGAACTCATGAGACGTATCTTCGCTCATCTCTTTGCTTGGCTCGACCTCTTCGAAGCCGTCATCATCAGCATTGGTCACCTCTAGTCGTCGACCCTCGTCGTGGGCACCGTGCGACAGTCGCATAGTCAAGTCGTCGGAAATGGGGCCCTCGTCTCTCATGGGGCCCAGCTTGCCCTCCGTTCGAAGACGGTGGCGTTCGGCATCGCGAGTCGCTATAAGCTGCTCCGAGCCAACCTCGTTGAGTAGTCCCATGTTGCTGCAATGTAACAGTTCTGCCATTAATTCACAGGTTTTGAATCGATCAAAACCAAGAGGCTCTAGTTCTTCGCCAAAAGTAGACGCAAGTCCACCTTTTGACGAAGGTCTCTCCATTATTAGACTCATGAATTTCGGCACATTCTGAGCAAAAAGACGCAAGAGGTGTCCCAGATAGATGGGATCTCGGCTGGATGGAATAGGGCTGGCCTCAGATCCTACATCCGGATCGTAGTCTGAATTGTTCTTTCTGATGACCTCAATGACAATTCCGACGCCAACGGTGAGCGGGTTGCCTCCTCCAAGCATATAGCCAATCAGTTGCTCGACACATGGTTCTGACACAAGTTGACGAGTAAGTTCGTTGGGGCCAATGCACTGTTGTTCATTCTGCGAAGCATTGGCAGATATCGTGATGATGGCCTTGATGAAATCACCAGCAGCCGTCTGTATGACCCAACTGTGCTTGGGATCTAGGCAAGAAAGGAGCGTAGGGATAATGTCTTTTGCATAGAGCCACTAGAAATGCGCAAGTACGTAAGGTTAGCATGAAGCAACTGGAGCACATGCACGAGTAGTTTTGTGAATATTTTTTTTCTCTTCTTTTTCTTTTCTCTTTTGTCCTTTCTTTTTCATTTTGACGACAAACCTCTACAATGCCTTGGCCACCTTCGTTCCTATCTAGGGCAATAATCTTGAGAAGCAGATCCATAGTCATGGGACATTCGACATGTTTGAGGAGCTCAGGGACGACATTGGGAATGGATCGAAAAAGGTCCATCATATCATCAGTCTTCTTCTCGAAAAGAGACTCATTGACCTTGGTAAAATAGCTCGCTTGAAGCGGGTCCAGGGGCGCAGGCCGCTTGAGAAATTCCCAGAACCGGCGAACCAGTTCCCGGTTTTCAGTCAGAGCCTCATAGATGGACCACGTATCGGAGCTCAAGACCTCGGAGGCGACAAGAGCATATCGATTGCGCTTCTTCTCCTGCTCTTCCTCATCGTTGTCGGTCACATCCGTGGCGCGAGACGAGGCACGCGGCCGTGAAAAGGGCAGCAGGCGATTTTTGCCCTTGGCTTCTTCGTCGACGGAGTCGTCGGGCGTCGCAAAGACTTCGAGTTTCGGGGCGACGACATACTCCAGAAGCTTCTCGAGAGTGCGATCCTCGCGGAGGTATTCGATCAGCTTGGAGTTGTGCTGCTTCAGCTCCTGAATCAGATCGCTCTCATCCAAGAGTTCCTCGAGGGTGAAGTCGGGCTTGTCGAGGATGGTATCAATGGTGGAGATGTTGGCGTAACCGCCAAATCTCCAAAACATGGTGGTGGTTCTATGTCACGGCGCCGGGCGACGGACAGCACCGGCGGTTGAGGCGGAGGAGGCGAGAGGAAATGGGTTCGGCGAGCCGGATCATGAACTGGACTGCAGAACGGGACCGGTGGCTGGGGTCCTTTGGGGCATTCGGCTACAGCACGCTGGCAAACAATGCTCGACGGACCTGGACTGGCGATACGACGTCGGAGGGGAAGAAGGAAAAGGAGAAAATGCGTCGCACAGCACGGCTGCGCGGTCGGGCCCACGATGAAGCGAGTGCAATGCTAGATCTGGATGCTGGCGAGAAAATGCAACGATGCGACAATGATGAATGGCAATAATGGCAATAACGGGCGAAGAATGCAGGGCAGGCGGATTCGCCGTCGAGGCCGTGGACGGTGCACTGCACTCGGGGTGTTGAGGCGATTTTGGAGTCGAGATGTCTCGAGACACCAGACGGGTCGAGGTCAACACACACACGTTGACATTTGAAAGGGCTGGCTGGGCCCTGGGCCTGGCTGGGCTGGGCACACGCCAGCACGCACTGCACGCACTGCACCACTGCACCACTGCACCAAGGCTGTGGCCCTGTCGTGGGTTCGGGCAGGGCAGGGCGGCGGCCGTCAAGCTGGTCGGGCACGGCGTGTGGGGGGGGGGGGGGCAGCGCCCAGTCAGGCCCAGGGCCCAGTCAGTCAGCATCAAATGGACGATGGACGAGGCCAGGAGTCTCCGGGCCGTGTGCAGCTGTCTGGGGCGGTCTGCGGTGATCTGGTGCGGCCTAGGGCGGTCTGGTCTCTGCAGGCCAACTGTCTGGTTTTCAAGCAGCTGCATGCATGCCGGCCATGCGGCCCACGCCAGCCATGCGCTGCCATGGACATCAACTGTCATCAGCTGCCATCAGCTGCCATTAACCCGCCATCGACTGCCCTGCGGCGGCCAGATTGAAACATTGATCCATTCATGATGATAAAAGGCTTGCCGAACTGGGGCAACCCGTTCACAAACCATGCTCCGAATCATCAATGCTACATAGTGTCGTCTCTGATTGGCACTGTGGATTGACTTTCCGCCATCGAAACCGAATCCTTCCGGATCAGATACACGGATGCACGCTACCCAAGTGCCTGAGACGTCAATAGGTACCAACCAGACTTGACGAAGAATGAGAATCCTGAGAATCCTCGACGACCCGCGCTGCCGCAAGTCGTCAACAATAACAACAAGAACCCACTGTCACGACACCTGACCCTGGTGCCTTTTTTTTTTTTGTGCCATGCCGCCGCCACCGGTTCATTCCAACCTTTTATCCTTGTTGACGCATCTTGAAAGGACCGGTGTTTTTTTTTTTTTTTTTTTTTTTTTCCTCGGCATTTTGTGTTTCTTTATCGAGTTACCCCACCACCAAGTAAAAAACTGTCTGTAAATATCTTTGCCGGTTGCCGAAGCACGGTATATGTGGATTATAAATTACGAGAAGAGAAAAAAAAAACTTTCCTTGGACATGGACACCAATGGCCGGCCACCTGATTACCATGATTGACGCTCCATCTGCTCCATCTTGTTTCTTCTGCCCCCCCGGTCGTGTTGTCGGATGGTGGGCGACACTGAGACTCTGGGACACCGAGACATTGACACACTGCCTGGCGCAGAAATGGGAAAAAATTGACGCACAATCGATGCAAAGCCTTGCTGATAAACGTCTTGGCTCTGTGCACGTGAGCAACATATTCGTCTCATTACAATTGTCGGCGTGACCATGACATGATTTGAATAGAGAGACGTCCGTCCCGACTCCTGCACAGTTTTTCCGCCTGCGCTCCCCCACCCGGGGAAAAAACACACGTTGCAGTCTGTATTTTCCGAACAGACAAGCGTATATGTAGATGGTGTTTTCACTGCACTCCAACCATGAGATACCTCCGCAAAGACTCGGAAGTAGACCTGCGCATTTGGGTTCATAGGTAGGTAGTAATGTGTGTAGGGGTAAGTACCTGCATGGTAGATGGGCCAATATTCTCCTCCACGTGCATTAAGTACTTATTGATGTATGTCGCTTGACACAACGTTGCGCTTCACCAAAACGGCAACACCTCGCCAAAAAAAAAAAAAAAAAAAAGAGAGAGAAACAAATCCGGCCTCTGGCCCGTCAGGATGATACATGTATGCATGCATGCATGCATTTTGATTTGGCATCTGGCATCTGGCATCTGTCTGCTTGCCATGATAACCATAACCGCACTTGACACCCCAGTCCGCCACGTTTTCGCTCATTCCGGCTCCCCGCATCTCCACGGGTCATCGATCCCATCGGCGCTACGATGCCGAGGCTGAGCAGACAGACAGACAAACAGACAGACGCCTATCGTATGATCCAAACCTTTTGCAACGTTCATGTTATGCTTGTGCGCACCCGGGCTTTTTACCACCTGACTGGTTTTGCACGATTAGGTCTGCAGTGTCTGTCTGAGACGGATGACGTATCAACAAGTCATGTTCATGTTCATGTTCATGTTCATTCTTTCCCCTTGTCACTCCTTGTGAGTTTTCTGTGACGAGCATCTCGAGTGGTAAGTAGTACAAGTACAGTCTACGGTTTCAGAGGGCAAGAGAAATGTTGTGTGTTTTTTTCTTGTGTGTGTGTGTTTGTGTGTCTGTAATGGGTTGTGCAAGGTAAAGGGAGACACGTGGTTGTCCTCCCCCCCTATCTACCTCCTCTTCTTCTCTCTTCCCACCCCCAACTTTGTTAGGTCTGATTCCACAAAATCCGTTACACCATATTCAGAACCTGTAAGCCCTTGTCCAGTTCCATCTTCACACCCTTGATACCGGCCATGTCTTTGAGCAACACGCCTCGCCACCACGTGTACCATTCTGCTACTTCTTGCAGATCTGCCTCGGCGAGCGCCAGCCACTCTTGCAACTTCTCGTACCACATGGGAAAGACATTCTGCACAAGCACCTCGGCCATGATGGAGTCGCCGCCAATCAGTTGATTCCACTTCATTACGCCCGTCAGAACAGGTAGATACGGTTCCTGGTCGGCGGGATCGACTCGAAAATTGTTGCGCAGGTACCGACCCATTGAGGGTAGGACGTGAGACATGATGAGAGGGCCCCACTGGTTGCCTAGAATCTCTTGCCACTGCTTGAGGCCAGGAATAGTCCCGCGTTCAAACTCCCAGGCGTCGATCAAGTGTCGGAATTTCCTCTTCACATCTGCCACCAGGCCGGTGCCCTTGGGATCTAGATGGTAGGGCGGCAGGTATTGCAGCCAGGGAAAGAGCCAAGAATGCGGGAGATGATGACTTTGCCGTTTCTTCTTAGGGTTCCAGTCCGAAACAGCCGCCTCCAGTTTACGAGCAATGTGGTCCATCATCTGGGCCCGAACAAAAGGGGGCAGCAAAGTATTCCAGCTCTCGACCACGTCAAGCATGGGACCCGGTTCCAGAGGATCCCACTCCCGTACTGCAGCGACGGCTTTTGGGAGCCAGATCTTGTACATCATGCTTTCGTAGGGTGTCGTGGCTTTCTGGTGTCTTCGATAAATCCCATCCATGTTGCCATCACTTTGGCTCCACTTGTTCACAGTCCGTGCTTCATTCTCCGATTTCAAAAATGTGCCGGACAAGCGTCCCAGTTCTGTTGTGAATTTTGAAGGCTCCTCCAGTAGATTCCACTCGGCGTCTTTCAGAAAAGGATGGATGGCAGCGACCGCAAGATCACCAGTTTCTGAACTTGCTGCGCCGACATCTCCGGCCTTCTGCAAGCAGGCAAGAACTTGTTCCAAATCAGACTGAGTAGCAAGTTCTTGAGTCACCATATCGGAGAAGCTGTGCAACCTCTCGAAATCGGCGCGCAAATTTTCCATTTCTCGCTCCCTCTCTTGGAGCTCCAGATCCATCCATGCCTTCCTTTCTTCCAAACTTCTCCATTCTTCCGAAAAGGCTTGTAAGTCAGCCTGGGCTCTTCGTACCAATTTTCGTGCTTCGATGAGTTCCGGCGTATCGGAAACACCAGATGTTGGGGTCATGAGCCCACTAGCCGAGGGCAACATCCTGCTCCCCGGCCCAGTCATATCTAGAATCGGTGTAAAAGCTTCCGGTATATGCAGTCCGGGCGCCGACGCTTTCAGCTCCTCTGCTGTCAGATACTTCGTCTTGGGTCGTCGTGGTGTGCTAGCACCGCTGCCGGCAGCGCCTCCCAGTGCCTTCTTCTTGGCTCGCCTTCGTCTCTTCTCATCCTCATCCGAATCTACGACTTTTTCGCCACGTAATTCCGCTTGTCTCTTTTCTTCTTGACGCTCTTGTTCAGACTTCTCCTTGACGGCGCCCAGGCCAATACCTTGGGGACGCAGGTTCGCTTCGATGATGAGATTTCTCCCCTGCCCCTCTTTACCAAGACCTTTGCCCTCAACATAGCCCATCTTTGCCATCATTCGTGCGCCGAACCCCTTGGCGTTCACTTTTCCTTTGTTTGTAAATGTGCTTGGTTGTGGTTTATTTTGCACGTCCGTCTGCGATCTGTCGGGCACCCGCAAAACAGGCTCTTTTGCGGATGAAGGTACAAATCCCATGCCGAGAACATTGCTTCCGGTAAAGTTGGATTCCACTTTCGATGTTGCGGCACGTTCCTTGTCGCCTATATGGTCTTGACCAGATCGTCTGAATACAGATCCAAGCCCACGGCCAAATCCCAAGCCCACGCCAGTAGAAGCGTCTTCCTCGTCCTCATCCTCGTCCTCGTCGTTGATTTCGTTTTCGTCATGATCCTGCTCACTGATATCACCATTACCCAAAACTGGCCGGTCGTCATCCTGGTCCATGTTCTCGTCCGATTTGTTTCCGTTCGTCGTCGTTGACACGAACGTCATGCCCTTCTTTCGCAAGGTCTTTCGCTTCCATCGTGAATGAGGCCCATCATCGTCGCTGTCGGATCCAAAAATGCCTAACGCCGCCTGTTCTTTGTTGTTTCTACCCACGCGCCGTTTCTTTCTGGGATTGAAGTCACCAAAGTCATCATTGTCCGCCTCTACGCCCGGTATCCGATAGTCGTCCTCGTCTTCGGATTCTGACGATGAAAATTCTGCGGCCGACGCTTTGTTCAGGCGTGAAGGGTCAAACGAGAATCCGCCATTTTTTGCCATGATTACGGAGATGGCTGGAGCATCAAAAGCTACGAAGTGAGTGTCGAGACTTTGTGCATTTTTCTTCTTAAAAAAAACAGAGTCGTGTAAAGTGCCCGGGTGAGGTGATGTGAAGCACTGAGCTGGAGACGAAGAGGGCGTCGAGTCACGTGATCGATGACGTTCGTTTGTCGTGCAGCCTCCAAAAACGAGCTTGCTGTTCTGTAGCTCGCATTGATCTTTGTGGGACATCCAACAGAGGGGCCAAACAATGCACCAAGTGCAGCCACTACCCGGAGACCTCCTTAGTGTTTCCACTAAGGAGACCACAAAACCTTGGGACAACCACATTATAGGTGGGACACCTCGTTCCAGACCCCTATATACAATTTAGCGGGCGCAGCCTGGAAAATCACGTATTTTATGTTGCAACTATTATTTTCATTGTATGTAATTAAAGCTGGTGATAAGTGGTGTGTTTTTTATAATAGGATAAGTAAAAAAAGACTGGATTTAGGGCCTTTTTAAAGAGGCTAGGCCATGGGCATCTAGGACTAGGATAACGCGTGCCGGGTTACTATATACAATTTGTATAGTTGCAGCTAGGAATATCTATCGTAACCGCTGTTTTTTATCAATTAAGGCTTCTTCGTGCGTTCTTTACAATAGAAAAGACCGGATTTAGGGCCTTTTTAAAGAGGCTAGGCCATAGGCAGCTAAGGACAACCCATGCTGGGTCACCACATATAATTTATACGGTTGCGGCTAGGAATATCTATCGCAACCGCTGTTTTTTTGCTGATTAAGGCTTTGTTGTGTGTTCTTTACAATAGAAAAGACTAGATTTAGGGCCTTCTTAAAGAGGCTGGGCCATGGGCATTTAGGACTAGGACAACGCGTGCTGGGTCACTATATATAATTTGTATGGTTGCGGCTAGGAATGTCTGTTGTAACCGTTGTTTTTTATTGATTGAGGCTTCTTTGTGCATTCTTTACGATAGAAAAAGACCGGATTTAGGGCCTTTTTAAAGAGGCTGGGCCATGGGCATCTAGGATGAGGACAATGCGTGCCAGGTTACTACATACAATTTGTACGGTCGCGGCTAGGAATATCTGTTGTAACTATTGTTTTTATTAATTAAGGCTTTGTTGTGTGTTCTTTACAATAGAGGAAAGACCAGATTTAGGGCCTTTTTAAAGAGGCAGGGCCACGGGCAGGGCCACGGCATCTAGGACTAGGACAACCCGTGCCGGGTCACCATATACAATTTGTACGGGCGCAGCTAGGAATGTCTGTTGTAACCGTTGTTTTTGTTGTTTTTTTTATTGATCAAGGCTTCGTTATATTATACATTAGATTTAGGGCCTTTTCGAAGAAGTTAGAGGGCTTAGGTCGTGGTGGTGGTGATGGAATCTAGGAATTAATGCCTTTTATAATGAAGGATGCGTTAATACATTTAAGGGATGCAAATTTTGCTATAGAATACTAAGAAAAAAAATAGGGCTAGAGTATTTATTTGTCCCACCGATAATGTGGTTGTCCCAAGGTTTTGTGGTCTCCTTAGTGGAAACACTAAGGAGGTCTCCGGGTATGGTTTAAAGGTACATGCATACGTGGCAAGATGCGTACATTCATGTAATGGTCAGAAAGCTATTTTGACACGACTCACGACTAATACAAACCGCTCTCGATAAGACATCATTGCGAAGGATAAGTATATAATTATATATTTCAAGAACGGAGCGCCCAGCCGAGGTTGGACAAAGTCAGGTTTAGGGTAGTCCAAGGCTTGTCGGTTGCCTAGCCAGGTTTTCAGCCAGCCTGCAAGGCACACAACACACCGCGCCTGACACGGTTGGGCTCTGATTGGTTCCGCTTGGGCTTGGCGCGAGTGCCATTGCTGCCTGTCGAGTCTATTTGCCCCTGTACTTCAGGCGCATCCACCGCCATCTGATGAATCAATGCTGCCCCGCCAATGACCGAAGGCTGTGCATGTGCTGCTACGGCCGGGCCTCCTCATAAACTTTCCAGTTTGCAAGGCCATCATCCATCATCATTTTCATCCTTTGGCTTTCCACAGATTCTTTATTCTTGCCGTGCAGACACGCTCTGAAACTCCCTTCCAAACATTTCAACCAAAAGGTAAGATGCTCGTAAACTAGGACGTCTTGCCATGCTCCGACGCTTGTCTTCGGGCGAGGCCTCTATGGGTCCGGAGGGTGCCCTGAGCAACGACCTCCCTTTTGTTTTGTTATTCCATCCAGCCCGCGCCCGCTTGGAGCCTCCAGATGTCATTGTGCGACGCACCAGACCTCATGTTGACTCGCTGGCGCAAAGTGCCCGGCGCAAACAAGCCCCATTACTCCTTTCTATTTATTGACTGACGTTGATGCGCGAAAAGGACATCGCGACCCGATTGCGTCGTTTGCTGTTACTCTGTCACCGACAACGACCTCGTTTTCCGACCGATTTGTCCTGCATTGCTTCAAGGTTGACTGTTTGCACGCAGATCTGCCGTCCTTTTTACTGGTATGTGCATGTATGTCCATGTTTCACGACATGTGATAATTCCGGTGCAGGGTTGAGAACATGTGTCTTAATTACAGATTCCTGGACGATGGAAGAAACCCACATCGTCGTGGCCTACAGAAACTGATTTCGAAAATAGTTCGCTTGGTGAAAACAGATTCCCATCTTTGTCACAAGGTGCCCTCTGAACGTGCCCATCTTGACTTCGACTGGTCAACATCCGATATGGCAGACCAGGAAGAGGACTTTAGCTCCTTGCCGCTGTCCGACCGCTTTACTCATAAGGTGATTATCGTTCTGACTTTTTTTTGTTCATCTGATTGAAATATGATGAGCTAATCCGTGATGAACCAGAACTGGAAAGTTCGAAAGGCAGCGTACGAGGATGCTGCAAAGCAGTTTTCCAGCTCTCCCGATGAATCCGACCCTTGTTTCCGGCCGTTCCTAAACGACACAGGTCTCTGGAAGTCAGCAGTCCTTGATTCCAATGTTGCCGCGCAACAAGAAGCCGTCATATCTCTTTGTGCGTTTCTCAAGTATGGCGGACGCGACTGTGCATTACGGACTCGCGGATCAACCGTCACACCGATAGTCGAGAAATGCTTGTCATCAACGAGGGCAGCCACGAAACAAAATGCTCAGGAGGCTCTACTCCTTTATATCGAACTCGACGTAGCTGGTCCGATAGTCGAGGATATCTTGCCTGGTCTGTCAAACAAGGTTCCCAAAAATGTTGCGGCGACGCTGAACGCCCTCACCGCTATTTTTCACAACTACGGCTGCAAGATCGTGGACCCGAAACAGGTGCTCAAAACGCTGCCCAAGGTCTTCGGTGCTGCTGACAAAAATATCCGTGCTGAGGCGACGAACCTGACTGTGGAGCTGTACAGGTGGTTGCGCGAGGCTATGAAACCAATGTTCTGGGGCGAGTTGAAACCAACGCAGCAAACAGACCTGGAGGCACAATTCGAAAAGATAAAAGCTGAGCCACCACCTAAACAAGAGCGCTTGCTTCGATCACAACAGGCAGCAGCGGAGGCTGCAACAGCAGGCGGAGAGGACTATGACGAAGGTGAGGCCGAAGGGGAAGAAGACGCCGAGGTGGATATTTGCGCTCTGGCCGAGATAGAGGATATTTCCAAGAAGATTCCCGCCAACTTCACGGAGATGCTCGCCTCGTCAAAATGGAAAGATCGCAAAGAGGCGGTCGATGCTTTATACCAAGCTGTGAACGTCCCCCGAATCAAAGACGGCGACTTCCACGAGGTGAACCGAGGTCTGGCCAAGTGCATGAAGGATGCCAATGTTGCTGTTGTTACGCAGGCGGCACAGTGTGTCCAACAATTGGCTCTCGGTCTGCGCCAGCACTACGGCAAGTATCGTGGAACCGTCATGCAGCCGATTATGGATCGTTTGAAGGAGAAGAAGGCAACGGTATCAGACGCTCTCGGCTCAGCTTTGGATGCGGTCTTTGCATCAACAAGTTTTAGCGACTGTCTCGAGGACATCATTGCCTATCTGAGCAACAAGAGCCCGCAGGTCAAGGAAGGGACCATGAAATTCCTCATTCGCTGCTTGCGCACAACAAAGTCGGTTCCGGCAAAACCCGAGATTGCAACTGTCTGTGAAGCAGGCAAGAAGCTACTTTCAGAGTCCAGTCCGGTCCTCAGAGATGGTGGTGCCGAAATATTGGGAACAGTGATGAAGATTATTGGCGAACGAGCAATGACTCCGTATCTCGAGGGCCTGGATGATATCCGCAAGACAAAGGTCAAGGAGTTTTTTGAGACTGCCCAGGTTAAGGCCAAGGAGAAGCCAAAGCCTCCGCCAGCAGCTCGAGCTCCTCCTCCTTCAGCCAAGAAAACACTTGGCGCGAAGAAGCCACTTGTCAAGAAAGCAGCTCCTCCAGTCATGCCCTCAGAGACAACGCCTGCGGCTCCCGCGGCTACCAAACCCGCTGCAGCGGCAAGTAAGCTAGGCGCTGTTAAGCCCTCGGGTCTAGGAGGTTTGAAAGTTCCCCAGAAACGTACGATTGGAAGCACTGGAGCAGCTTCGCCTCGCCGGCCCGCACCCGTCATGCCTGTTGATGACGAACCCGCCGCACAGGCGCCGCAGCCTCGACTGGGCCTGTCTCGCGGGCTCGCCGGACGATCCTTGGCCAAACCGGCAGCAAGCCCCATCATGCCCACTGCGGACGACTCCCCTCCCCCTTCGAGTGGCCTCACGGCAGTTGAGCGAGCCGAGCTTGAGGAGCTTCGAGCGTCGAATGATCGCCTTTCCCGTCAAGTGGACGATATGCGGCAGGAGCGAAACAAATTTATGTCGGAAATTCAAGAGTTGAAGAATCAAAACGCCGGTCTCATCGAGGACCATACTAGGGACGTGCTGAGTATCAAGGCTAAAGAAACGCAACTTGTCCGGGCTCGGAGTGACGCTGAGGCAACTGAGCAAGTGAACGAGCGCTTGAGGAGGGAATTGGATCGTCTGAAGAAAGCATTGAGCCGAGCCGAAGGTCTTGGCGCGTCGCCGGGAATGGGCAGTCCATGTACGTATATTCTCACCCAGATTTGGTTTTCTAAAAAAAAAAACACCAATTGCGGATCTAACGTCGCTCCATCAGTAACGTCACCCGTCCTCGACGAAGCAGGCATCTACCGCGATTCTGCAGCCACCTCAGTCAACCGCCAAAGGATGAGCTTTGCAAGCACCATGTCGGAAGAGAAGGAAAACGGGGAGGCGTCTTATCCTAGGAGCAAGCTCAGCCCTGAACTTCGCTATACGAACGGCAGTGGAACTTCCTCTGGACGTGGCTCTCCTGCTAGAGGCTTCCGGAGCGCCATTGCTTCAACATATGACAACATGGAATCCAATGGATCCATTGCTAGGGAACGGCCAGTCTCATCATTACCTCAACCGACTGGAGGCGGCGGTGTCGAGAGCTGGAAACGGGCAGCTGAGGTGACGAGCCAACTCAAAGCTCGCATCGAACAAATGAAGGTAAGTCAACAATTTCATGTTTTGCAATTTTTTCGGGTCTTTCTCTAACGTGCAGCAGGCGAAACAAGGCTTTGCTCGCCCTTGAGTCTAACAATGGCAAAAGCCTCCCGTCGCGTCTACTAAAGTAATGGAATGGAACGGTTGATGGGATATCTTCTTGTTGTTGTTCATTAGACTCTGTATCACTCGATGCTGGTTTTTGTTTCTTCTTCTTTTTTCTGTTTGCATTTTCTGACGGCGTTCAAATGGCATACCCAAAGTCTTTTGTATGGTTAAAACAATTGTGAGGCACGCCAGTATCACGTGGGTGTTCCCTGAGGTCGTTGACAAATGCCGAGATGAGTGTAAAGACTAATGAAAAGAATGTGATGCAAAAAAAAAAAAAAATCGTGACAAAGGCGTTTCGAGGCAGGACGTCCTAGTTCTTATGCTCATTCCGGTCATTTGGATATGTTGCCTGCATTGTAGATGAGTCCCAGCGTGTTGTTATTACCGTGTGTGCATCATTACTGGGCCGCCGCTGGGGTTTTTTTTTTTTTACGAGACATGGAGGCTCGGCTTGGTTTATGGGTATTCTCACCGGCAGGGTTCGATGGACCTCAGTCAAGCTGCTTGGACGACTCATTGTGTGTTCTGGGCAGACATTTCAAGACGGCAAAATGACATGGTCATTGATCTTTTAAGCTTTAAATAAAGAGAATAATAAAAAAAATCAAGGAAATTATGATACAGGAAATTATACAAAAAGAAATAAAAGAAATAGAAAAAATAATCCTCATGGCACTACTCTTCAACATATATCTGGCATGAACGAGGTCGATGTTGATACAGCATATCCAATATGCGTTGAGTAAATATGGATGGGTACACACGGGGATAGTGGATAGTTCAGATTTTCCAGACGTTCAAGATGATTCAGCAGTCCAATGGTCTAATTGTCTATAGTCTGGTGGGAGCTGCGGTGGTTGTGCAAAGCAACAGTGACGTCAACAGATGATGTGAAGTCGAGGCAGATCCATCCGGAACAAGAATCAATGACTACGCTCTAGTCTTGTCCTGGGCCGGCGCGCTCCAGTGTTGACTGGGCCTGCTGATCGGAGACTCCAGAGCCTGTTGTGGTGGGGCAATCGAGATCAACCAGCTAAACCAGACCAGACCAGACGGATGACCAGACGGTTGCGAAGCTGAAACCAGCTTGGTCGCGACTGCCGCCCCAGCCAACATCTCTCATGTCGCCTACGTCACGGTTCCGGGTTCCCAGCCAAAGCACAATGTGTTGCTGCCTGCTTTTGGCCCCGATTTCTGGCCCTTTGGTCCAACCTCCAACCTGTTGTACCTACATGTAAGCTTTGACAGCATTGAAACCACAAACCCTGCCAGGTGTCGTTTGATGCTTCACTATTGATTTCCGATTCCTACTTTTGTCTTGTATATTTTTATTCATTCTCGTCCGAATAGCTGCACGCTGCATTGCGCGTTGCGCAACCCTTCCTCTGTTGTCCATCCTCGGCCGAAATGCAAAGCCGCCCTTGTCTCGTCTAATTAGCCCCCAGAGCCCTCTCATACGATACAATAGGACGCATTGACGCAATAGCCGATACTTGACACCCTTCAAGCGGCCGAATCAACTCATCGGCACCCTTCGACGCGAGTTCTCGAGCGGTCCCGGACGAACAACGCACAAAACTCGACATTAGCGCCCAGCCTCATGTTGCAAACATAGTCATCGGCAGCTGCTATCACCGCCTGGGTTCACCCTGCCGGGGGTCACGGCAACAACACCGCCACGATGTTGGAGGGACTGGTGGCCGGTTTGTTGAACCGCTTCTTGGGCATGTATGTCGAGAACTTCGACCCCACCCAACTCAAGGTCGGTATCTGGTCTGGTGACGTCAAGCTCCGAAATCTGCATCTTCGCCGTGAGGCTTTGGACCAACTGAAGCTTCCCATCAATGTCGTGGAAGGCCACCTGGGAGAGCTTACCCTGGTCATTCCCTGGTCAAACCTGCGCGGCGCCCCCGTCAAGATTCTCATCGAGGATGTTTTCCTGCTCGCTAGCCCGAAGGAGGAGGCTGAATATGACGAAGAAGAAGAGGAGCGGAGGAGGCAGCGCATCAAGATGGAGCAGCTGGACAGCGCTGAGCTGTTGAAAGAGAAGAACCAAGAAGGAATGAGCCAGGAAGAACAGAAGAAGAATGAGAGCTTTACGCAGAGTCTGGTCACAAAGGTTGTCGACAATCTCCAGGTGACCGTCAAGAACATCCATATCCGCTACGAAGATTCCATATCTGCTCCCGGGCATCCATTCGCCCTCGGCCTGACCTTGGAAGAATTCAGCGCAGTAAGCACCGACGGCCAATGGGAGCCCACATTCATCCAAGACTCAAACTCGACAACACATAAATTGGCGACGTTGGGCGCCTTATCCGTATACTGGATCACAGATGCGGATCTGTTTGGAGCTGGGCGTGAGATAACTTCACCTCTTAAGGAGCCCATGTCACACGACGACATGGTAGAGAAATTCAAAAGCATGCTGGGTAAGACCAGTGCCATCCACGCGGATCAACAATATATCTTACGCCCGGTCAACGGTCAAGCAAAAATTGAGCTGGACAAGTCTGGCGATATCCGTGTCCCAAAATTCAAGGCAAATTTATTGTTTGAAGAAATTGGTCTTGTTCTTGACGACCACCAATACCGCGATGCGTTGATGATGGTTGATTTGTTCCATTACTTTATTAGACACCAGGAATACAAAAGCTTGAAACCAAAGAACAGTAGGCCCAAGGAGGATCCCCGGGCTTGGTTGCTTTTCGCAGGCAACGCCGTTTTGAATAAGATCCACGAAAAGAACCGCAAATGGTCCTGGGACTACTTCCGCGAGCGACGTGATAACCGACGCAAATATATTGAGCTGTTCAAAAAGAGAAAACAACAACAACAAATGACAGCCGAAGAAAGTGAAACACTGAAGAAATTGGAGTGGAAGTTGGATTACGAGGACTTGCGATTCTGGCGGTCGTTGGCGCGAAGTCAACTGAAGAAAGAAAATGCCGAAACGCTGAAAAAGCAACCTCAACAACAGGAGCAACAGGGCTGGCTGGCCTGGATGTGGGGTTCCAAGCCTCAGGGAACGATTGAGGAAAACGAGGAAAACACCCAAATGACTGAAGAGCAGCGAAAGGAGCTGTACGACATGATTGATTGGGACGAGAGGACAGCCCTTGCCGAAGAAGTGGATGTTCCGAGGGAAGCTGTCAGTTTATGTCTCGAGGCCTCTCTCAGCACAGGCAGCTTCACCTTGAAGAAAAGCCCTCACGACAATCCGGCTGATCTTTTGAGTCTCCACTTTGATGTTTTCAAGGCAAAGGCCCTCAAGAGAACTGACTCTATACTGGCAAATGTCAGTCTTGGAGGCTTGCGAGTCAACGACGGTACCACGCCCGATAGTCTGTACCCTGAGATTGTTCGTGTGAAAGATGCTCCCGAGACTCGGAAACGAAAAAGCTTGTCTTTAAAGGAGCTTGAGAACGATGATGAAGAGCCGTTCTTCCAGTTTGAGGTTGAACAGAACCCGTTAGAACGAGAAGGAGATTTTGCCGTTGTCGGAAAGTTGAAGCCCCTGGAGATTGTTTGGAACCCCAACTTTGTTGTCGGTGTCGTCGACTTCTTTCGCCCGCCGGAGAGACACATGGAGTCCATCACAGCGCTCATGGAGAGTGCCGGCGCAACTGTGGAAGGTCTCAGAGAGCAAACTCGTGCCGGTTTGGAATTCGCTCTTGAGGAGCACAAGACTGTAAACGCTGAACTAGACCTTCAGGCGCCCCTCATTATTTTGCCGGTGAGCGTTGTCTCGCAGAAGTCGACTTGTTTGATTGTGGATGCAGGTCATATTCATGTCAACAGCGAGCTTGTCGACAACAAGACTCTGAAGGAAATTCAGTCAAAACAGCGACAGACCTACAGTGAGGCTGATCAAAAGCGCCTGGAGTCGGTCATGTACGACAAGTTCTTGGTCAAGCTTACATCTACGCAAGTCCTCATTGGTCCATCCATTGAGGAAACAAAGGAGCAGCTTGCAAAGGGAAGTTCGGACTCGCAATTGCACGTGGTGGAACAGATCAACGTCGATCTTGTCGTAGAGACGTCTATATTGCCCAAGGCATCAAACCTCACGAAGCTGCGTGTATCAGGGCATCTTCCAATATTGCACGCTACCGTATCGGATTCGAAATACAAAAATCTCATGAAGGTAATTGATGTGGCTATTCCGAAGCTTGCCAAGACGCAAGACCTTGGTACGTCTACCACGGACGTGTCACAGCCTCAGTCTCAGCCTCAGCGACCGCGGTTAATGAGTAACACCTCGACGCGGTCACGGCGAAGGTCTCAAAGAGAACGCCAATCCTCTGCGTTTCCTTTTCTGCAACCTCAGACAGCAGTTGTGCTAGACGATTTTGACGACGATGACGATGACTTTGAGGACGCTACCGATGGAGGCAATTTACAGCACCTCAATATTCAACAAAAAAGCTTCGAGTTTAACTTCAAAGTGGACACTCTGAAAGGGTCACTATACAGGAGCGATCCAGATCATGTCAAGCCTGATGCCCTGCTAGTCGAGTTGGTCGCTGAACGTTTTGATCTCTCGTTCTATACTAGAACATATGACATGGCTGCCGAAGTGTCTCTGGGATCCGTAGCAGTTGAGGACTTTGTTGAAAACCCATCTGGAGAATTCAAATCAATCGTGTCCTCTGGTGACCCCGAGGACCTCAAAGCTGGCAGAAGCCTCGTTCATGTTGAATTTAAGAAAATTAACAGACTGTCACCGGAGTTCATGCCTGTCTACGAAGGCGTTGAAACCAATATCACTGCAGTTGTGTCAACTATCAACCTTGTCGTAACTCGTAAGACGCTTTTGACGCTGTTAGATTTCATCCTCATCACATTTACTGGAGGTAATAACGAACAGAATGCTCCGACATCCGTCATTGACGTGACGGATTCTGACGAGGACAAGAATTTGGATGAAGGAGTGATACAGCCACCAACACCTGCCGGTGAGACGGCATCGATCCGTGTCAAGGTCGACTTGAAGGCTATTCGGCTCATTCTCAACAACGATGGAATGAGACTAGCCACTCTCTCACTAAACCATGGCGATACGGGCATATTCATCAGTGGCAATACAATGCGCATATCCGCGAGGCTGGGCGACCTGTCTCTTGTTGACGATGTCAATCTTGGTGTCTCAGCGGACTCGAATTTGCGCAGACTTGTCACGATTCAAGGCGACGACCTCGCTGATTTCAGATACGAGACCTTTGATGCCGGGAACGAGAAAGCTTATCCCGGCTACGACAGCTCCATTTTTCTTCGCGCTGGATCAGTCAAGGTGAACTTTGTCGAAGAGCCATTTCGCAAGATCATTGATTTCCTCGTCAAATTCGGCAAAATGCAAGCATTGTATAATGCTGCAAGGCAAGCAGCTGTTACTCGCGCCAACCAAATTCAGCAGAGCCCGAGCAGAATCAAGTTTGATGTAATAGTCAAGACACCGATCGTAGTGTTTCCTCGTCTTTTCGTCTCAGATCAACACCAGGGCGACGTCACTACCGCTTACTTGGGTGAAATTTATGCTCAAAACAAGTTCGTCCCGCTAGACGATAGTGAGAAGTCCGAAATCGCAATGAAGATCTCTGCCGGTATCAGAAACATAAGGCTTACTTCCGACTTCCACTACTCGAACGGTCGATCCGAAGAGCTCGAAATGATTGACCACGTTGACTTGGGATTCAACATCACATATGCCGAGCACAAAGAAGGGGTGAAGCGACCAGACACAGAGGTTGAGGGCTCTCTTTCAGACATTAAACTCCGCCTGACCCAATTCCAATTAAAGTCATTATTGGAGATCTCCAAATCTGTCCCTGCCGCTTTCGCTGGCGAAGGAGGTGATTCTGACGAGGAGGCTGCTAAAATGGTAGATGAAGGCACTCTGCAGCGGGCGAGAGCAGCACCCGAAACGGAAGAGGATGATGACAACCAGAAACTTGTTGATCTGTCCCCAGAGCTCAGCTCTTTACGAGATGCGTGGACAAAGCTCGATCTTGTGTTTTGCGCCAACACTATTGGCCTGGAACTCATAATGGCACAAGAGGACGAGCCAGTTGGCGATCTGGCCAAATCTAGCCTGTCCAAGTTCTCACTTGACGAGACACGATTGAAGACGAGAGTGCTCTCGGACGGATCATTAGAGGCTGAACTCCTGATCCACTCCTTCACGATCCACGACAGTCGACCAAGAGAAACGAACAAGTTCAAGCGAATCATGACATCGTCCAATAAAGAGGCCCAGCAACTAATGGCTAGCATCACCATGTCGGGAGGTAAAGAGAGAAGCTTGATTGCTATGGCTACTATCGATAGCCCACGAATCATCTTTGCCCTCGACTATCTATTCACCATCCAACGATTTATCACGGAGGGGCTCACCGTGGACGACGCCAGTCCGATGGATGATGAGAGCATTGGAGAGAGCATCGATGAGTCTGACAGCAATTCTGCGCAGGCAACTCACACGAATGCCTCTGGGTCCGAAAGACAGCAGGCCCAAATCTCTAGACAGCGCAATGGGCAGAGCTCGCCCAACCTCCAAAAGTCGAACATGGAGTCGACAATGTCGATGGCGTTTCGTATCAATCTTGTGGATGCTCAAGTCATATTAATAGCAAATCCACCGGCGACGAATTCAGAGGCTATTGTCCTTAACATTCGACAAATGCTGCTATCAAAACAACATGCTCTTACTTTCCAAATATCCGAGATTGGCATGTACCTGTGCCGTATGGACAAGTTTGAAACGTCTCGCCTTCGTATTATCGACGACTTCTCCATTCAACTGAACATGGACAGCTCTCAAATTGGTATAACAAGTATTCATGTGGATATCGAGCCACTGATTCTCCGATTATCGCTTCGTGATATTCTTCTCGTGCTTCAAGTCGTGAGCAAAGCAGGAGAGCTCTCTGGAAATGAGATGAAGGATCCCCAAGAGACAGCTGCAGCGCAGAAGGCACGACAGCTTCGTAATGCTGGCTTGAAGTACCAGTCTGCCAGCGGACGCGGTCTTTCAACAATTGCCAAAACAAGAGGCACGAAAACCATTGCTGGGAAATCCATCAAGCCACCTCCCAAACCGGTCGCCGCCACTGCGCCCCATCACGAGGAATTGTCGGCTACTATTGAAGGTATTCGCATTGTCCTAATCGGCGACTTGCACGAGCTGCCTATACTGGATATTGGCGTCAAGAATTTCACTGCCACCGCGGAGAACTGGTCGTCGAACCTGAAAGCTGAGTCGGCGATTGATATGTACTCGAGCGTTTACAATTTCTCCAAATCAAGTTGGGAACCGCTACTGGAACCGTGGCAGGTTGGTCTTGGCATAGCGAAAAACCCGACATCCGGGCTGATATCGGTGGATGTGGCATCCAAGAAAACCTTTGACATTACCATCACGACAGCCTCGATTGCTTTGGCATCCAAGTCGTTGGCCTTTTTGACAACAGAACAAAATGTTCTTGACAAGCCTAGAGGAGTCGAGGCGCCATACCGTATCCGAAACTACACGGGATTTGAAGTGATTCTCCATTCAAAAAGTGCAAGTTCCGAGGAGCCCATCGATTTACGATTGGAAGATGGTGCTGAGTCGCCGTGGACCTTTGAGCACTGGGAAAAGATGCGGGAGAATCTCTTGACCGAATCCAGTCAAAATGACGTCGGAATTCAACTAGAGGGTAGTGGATTTGATGTAGTAAAAAACGTCAGACTCAACAGAGAAGGCGAGTTCCTGTATAGTCTTCGCCCAAAGACGGAGAATGTTCTGCACCGCTTATGTGTGGAGGTCAGGCTGGGGCCCGACAACGTCAAATACGTCACGCTTCGATCGCCCCTGATGGTAGAGAACGCGACTGAAATTCCCGTGGAACTTGGTGTCTACGACGCGCAAGAGGGTCATCTGCTAAAGATTGAGAAGATCGCACCAGGTGATTCACGGCCTGTTCCGGTAGGCGCGGTTTTCGAGAAACGTGCACTAATTCGCCCTGATGGCGGATTTGGGTACCAATGGAGCCGAGATCTGATTTGGTGGAGGGACTTGCTGCAGCGGCCAACAAAGAAGTTGGTGTGCAAAGGAGAGAATGGGGATCCTTTTTACTTTCAAGTCAATGCTCGATTTGACAAATCCAATCCATTGACAAGGTATGTTATGGCATATGCACGTCACGCAGTCTCTGACATAAAAAAAGGAATGAATGATTATTTACGGATAAAAAAAACTAATTCTTTTTCTTACGCAGAATATATCCATATATGAAGATCAAGTTGTCTGCGCCCGTCACTCTGGAAAACCTTCTTCCCTACGACTTCAAATACCGAATCTATGACAAAAACACCAAGAAAGACTGGTCAAACTTCCTGCGTAAAGGTGGAGTGAGCCCTGTTCACGTTGTAGAGCTTTCGCACCTGCTCCTTCTTAGCATCGATATGCAGGACACAGTATTCAAGCCGAGCGACTTTTCCATCATCAACACTGGAAACACTGAAGACTTCCGTAGGGAGAGGAAAATAGTGGTCAAGGATGATGACGGATTGCCGCTCAACCTCGCATTGCACTACTTCAAGATTCCCGACAGTGGTGGTGCGTTTAAGGTCACCGTGTACAGTCCATACGTGGTATTGAACAAGATTGGGCTTGACCTCCGTATTCGCATGAAGAGTTGGTTACAGCAGGCCAAACCTGCGGCCGGTCAGTTCCCTCTCGTTGACACCACTGATCGCGACCGGCCCAAGGCCTTACCATTCATGTTCTCCTACGGCAATGACGATAATAGAAACCGGGCGCTGCTCAAGGTGGACGAGTCAGAATGGAGCAAACCTCAGAGTTTTGATGCCATTGGTAGCACTTCGGAAGTCGTGTTGAATTCAAGCTCCAAGAACAAGGAGATTCACCTGGGCATTACGGTAAAGTCCGGTGAGGGAAAGTACAAAATGACAAAAGTTGTCACTCTGGCTCCTCGATTTGTGCTCAAAAACAAGTTGGATGAAGAGCTCCTGGTGCGGGAGTCAAGCTCTTCTGGCTACATGACGCTTGAACCTGGAGCGTTGCAGCCCCTGCATTTTATGCAGAAGTCAGCCGTGAAACAGCTGTGTCTTTGCTATTCCGGAGTGGACGACCAATGGACGTCGCCTTTCAATATTGCCGATATTGGAATCACGCACGTCAAAATTGCCAAAGCTGGACAGCGTCAGCGGCTCGTCCGGGTTGAGATCCTCCTGGAAGACTCGACCGTCTTTCTCCACTTGAGCATGGAGACCAAGAACTGGCCTTACTCCATGCGCAATGAAAGCGACACAGAGTTTACCTTTTATCAGGCCAACCCAAACGTCGACGAAGATGATGGCGAAGACCGTAGTGGCTGGAGGCCAATCCGGTATAGGCTGCCCCCTAGGAGCATCATGCCATACGCATGGGATTTCCCTGCGGCCAAATTTCGCGAACTGGTCATTGCCACCAACAATAAGGAGCGTCACGTCAAATTGGCAGAGATTGGTAACCAGATTCCAATGAAGTTCATCTCCAGCTCAGGACAACAGAAAATCATTGACATCAATGTTGCTGCCGATGGACCAACACAGACACTGATTCTGAGCAACTTTCGAGCCAGCAAGAGCATGTATAAACCCAAGTCCTTGTCCAGAACGGCAAGCGGCCCCGAGGCATTCGAGGTCAAAGACCAAGACACGGGCGCAACGATCCGGGCGCAGCTCAAACTGTCTGGCATCGGCATCTCACTAATCAATGCGCAACTGAAAGAACTGGCTTATGTCACATTCCGAGACGTGCAGCTTCGGTTCAGCGACTCGCCGCTGATCCAGACAGTGTCTCTGGCTGTGAAGTGGATGCAGATTGACAACCAGCTCTACGGCGGGATCTTCCCGATGGTTCTCTATCCGAGTGTGGTACCAAAGAAGGCCAATGAGGTGGATGCGCACCCGTCACTGCATGCCATGATGAGCCGAGTCAAGGATGATTCGTACGGAGTGACATATATCAAATACGCGTCGGTGCTCCTGCAACAGATGACGATTGAGTTGGACGAGGATTTCGTGTTTGCCATATTGGACTTTTCCAACATTCCCGGGGCGAGCTGGACAGCGGTGGAGGAAGAAGGAAAGTTGTGTGACGAGGACTTGGACATTCCCGAGCCGTCTCAACAGCAAGGCGGTCAGGACATATACTTTGAGGTGTTGAACATTCAACCCATGCAGATTGACCTCAGCTTCATGCGGACGGAGCGCATCAATGCGGAAGACAAGACGTCGTCGCGGAATCCAATCATGTTCTTCCTCAACGTCATGACCATGGCCATTGGGAATGTCAACGATGCGCCTATCCGATTCAACGCGCTGATGCTCGACAATGTTCGTGTGTCGACGCCAGTACTCATTCAAAACATGACGAATCACTACAGTCAGGAAGTCATGTATCAGATTCACAAGATTCTGGGGTCCGCCGACTTTTTGGGAAACCCCGTGGGCCTGTTCAACAACATCTCGTCTGGTGTGACGGACATCTTCTACGAACCGTATCAGGGCCTCATCCTTTCGGACCGACCGGAAGAGTTTGGCATTGGCATCGCCAAGGGGGCCGCATCGTTTGCGAAGAAGACGGTTTTTGGCGTTACGGACAGTTTGTCCAAATTCACTGGCAGTCTGAGTAAAGGCCTGGCAGCGGCATCGTTGGACAAGCAATTTCAGGACCGACGACGGATCACCAAGGCTCGAAACCGGCCAAAACATGCATTGTACGGCGTGACGGCCGGGGCAAACTCTCTGTTCACGAGTGTCGCGTCTGGAGTTGGCGGTCTGGCGCGCAAGCCGCTTGAAGGGGCCGAACAAGAGGGCGCGCTGGGATTCTTCAAGGGCGTCGGCAAGGGAGTTCTCGGACTGGCGACGAAGCCGGCTGTGGGCGTTTTGGACATGGCGAGCAATGTGAGCGAGGGGATCCGGAACACGACGACGGTGTTTGACGGGCAGGAGCTCGAACGCACGCGGTTTCCGCGGTTCATCCCGCGTGACGGCATCGTGCGTCCATACAGCGCGCGGGAGGCGATGGGACAGTACTGGCTGAAGCAAGTGGACAATGGACGATACTTTGACGAGCAGTACATTGGGCATCTTGAGCTGCCGAAAGAGGACATGGTGGTGATGGTGACGTTTGCTCGGATACTGCTTATTAGGTCCAGGCGTCTGACTAGTGAGTGGGACGTGCCATTGAAGGACGTTCAGACGATTACAAAGGAGCGCACGGGGGTGAGTCTGGTGCTAAGAGAGGGAGCAAATGGGCCGTTTGTGCCGGTGGGTGGTGGCAGCGAGCGGGCGTTTTTGTACAAGATGATTGGGGTTGCCGTGGAGGAGTTTAATCGGCGGTTCAGAGGAGGAGAGTAGGGAGGACGAGGCGTTGATGGGACGAGCAAGATGGATGTAGCTCACGAGCATTGTTATTTCGTTATTCCTATTTGCATTATTACGAGTTGGAATTGAGATGTTGGCTTTTATGTGGTCACTGTCAGGCAAAGTTGCGTGACATGTGGTGCAGACATGATGGCTGTGGGTTATTGCTCATGGTGTTGTATGTACACATGATGTATTATGTATTTGATGATGTAGCTGCTCGCCTTCCGAAACACACCTCATCCCGCAGCGACCAGCTCCGCCACGCTCCGCCACCCCAGCCAGCCAGCCGCCAGCCACACAGACGGGACAACAGCCACCAGTACGCCTTCCCCAGACGAGCTGCGGGGCCTCACTGGGTCCATGGCGCTGTCACTGGTGGACGCCCGCCCGGATCCGCCCGTCCGCTCCGTGGTCGCTCGCCTGTCGCATGGCCCCGCTGATGAGGGGCTTTCTCTGTGTCTTTTTTTTTCGTTTTTTTTTTTTTTTTTAAAAAAAAAGTGAAAAATAGAAAA
>SRPT01000420.1:0-26615 GCA_018360205.1 Claviceps digitariae | reverse complement strand
AAGGGGGGGGGGGGGGGGGGGGGGAGCTCACCTTTTGCTGCCTACATTCATTACAGGCCCTTTTAACGCCAGGCTGGCGCTTTTTATCATGATCGCCATGGTCGACATGATCGTCGTCCAAAACACTTCCCGGACTGCTCTCGTGAGTCACAGCGCCGCTCCTCTTGCGCTTGGGGCCACTATTCCCATGACGGGAGCTGGCCGGGCTCGTGGGACTGAGAGACGCCCCTCCGCGGGCGACAATTGGAGAAGCGTCCATGCACCTGCGAAGGGCGGCGAATTAGCCAAGGCCGCCGCAGTCTCTCTTGACTCTTGACAAACGAAACAGCGGACAGGCGGGGAGCGAGGCCGGGAGGGCGGCAAACAGAGCCGGTGGCGCAAGAAATCGTCGGGTGCTTTTGGCGGGGTAGTTGCACCGAAAGTGACGGAACCTTCCTCGCAGATTGCGCACGAGGCCGAGGAGACAAAAGCTCCGTGTGATTGATAAGATGCAAGGCGTGTGTGCGTGTCTGACAGCCAGCAAGAGGAATTGCCCGGCGGGTGACGGGCAGAACAGAGCAGGACAGGACAGGACAGAGCAGCGCAGCGCAGCGCAGAGCAAGGCGCGAGCAAACAACGACTCGGTGACTGAGCAAAAGCACGACGCAACGGCGCAGGAGCGCAACAACCAACAAGAGCGCCGACCGCGGAGACAGTGAGAAGATGTATGGTGAAATCAATCCATGGGACATGGACAAGAAAATGCTGGCTGGAATTGAGGGCGGTGGAGGAGAATTGGCCCGCCATTTGCCCAATTGCCCGTCCACACCAACATCGAACCTGGAAGCGCTGCGAGTCCTGCGACCAACTGAAGGATTTGACTGCGCGCTGGTTGGCCCGCTTCCCTTGACCGGCTCACGTGGGAGGCTCCGGCATCTGCCATCTGCCATCTGCCATGCTCCCTGCCATGCTCTCTGCCATGCCCGCCCCAGTCTTTCGTTCTTTCGCAGCTGAGATCACGGGGCCGGCCAACCAACAACTGGCGGGCGTGTTTGGCGCCTGGTCTGGTCTGGGGTTTTGGTTTTCGGCAAACTTTTGGTCCATCAATCCATCTCAATTCTCAATTCATCATGTTGATGATGTATACATATCATCCTAGCCATCACGTTGCAAATAGCAACCAAGCACGCACGCATGCACTCAAGCAGGCCTGCAAGCATCTGGCGGCGCACCGCAGTTGACGGACCACTTGTCTTGTACCTTCTATCGTGATGTGATGTTGCTTGTTTCTTCTGTTCATCCTCCCGAGTCCTCGGCGGCAGCTTCTCCAGCTGATGGCCAGCTGCGTGATCCCGCGTCCACTGCTAGCCACGTTGCCACCATGTTGCTCACCACGTTGCCGGCGCTGATTGCCCCAAACATGTTGACGTGAATGGAACAAACTTGGAAGCGCTTTTCTCGGGTCTGGTCGTGTGGCAGCGTGCACAATAGATTCCTGACAGAATGCGGCTCGTCCAAGTGGCTGGCAGAGGTCACGCACGCCACGACGGCCCAATCACAGCTGTTAGCAACTGTTAGCACTGTCAGCTGCAAACACCTGCAACTGCCTACCAGGTAATTCGCCCGTCAGCCCGCCAATTCCGTCTGTGAATGAGCCATTTCTTGCGCTTCCTAGTAAATCGCTCTTCAGGATTCATGAACCATTCCACTGCAGTCGGCAACGACCACATCTGCTCAGTTCATGCCCAATTTCGGACCAAAATTCTGTCCAAAAAGTCTGCTGTTGCGCATCTCGTCTCCTCGCTCATGTCGCCTCATATCGTCTCCCTCCCACGCCATGGCCAGAGTCAACAAATCCGTGCCTTGTCCTGTCAAGAGAGCTCTCAAGCCACCGCCATCCACTTCAACACATGTAGAATCATCCACGACCAAAGCAGACGTTCGATATGTTCTGCCAGCTAACCAGCCCCGAGTCGGTACGTTCATCCCCGTCCCCGTCTCGCCGCGTGCTCAGCAGCGATCGCCCTCCCCCAGCACAAACTCAGTCTTGCTCACTTGGCTCGAAGACACAATTCGCATCAACACCGCCGACGTGGCGCAACCGTTCCTAGACGTCGACATCCTTTCCAGCGTTCGGCCATGATCAGAAGCGCGACGTGAAGCTTGAAGCATGTCACGGCATATCAAGTCATTGATATTGAGTTACATCCTTCCTTCTGTACCTCCCGACTCGTCCAATTGTATCCCTCCCCGTTAAAGCCTCATCGGTCTGCTCCAACAAATCAGGTCGTACGTATGCCGTCATTTGTGGTCACAATATGAGCTTGGACGAGCGGGGCTGTTGGAGCCGCGTCCCTCCCTACATGCAAGAGCTGAAAACAATGAACAATATATTGTGTATGCATATATATGCGTCTGTTGTCGAATCCTTTCCCCCCCTATTTTTTAATCAATAGAAAAAGAAAAACCATACAAAACCAAACGCAAACTTCGAGGTTCGTCGCGTCCTTGTTCAATTCTTGACCGCCCTGCTCCGAGGAATCGTACGACAGTTATTCACGACACCGTCACCCTCCAGGGCTGCTGCTCAGTGCCGATCCACCCGCGTTGCAAGGGTTTCTGCAGCAAAAAAAAAAAAGACAGACAGAAAAGACAGAAAGCCAAAAGAGACAGAAAAAAAAGAAAAAGAAAAAAAAAAAGCGACTCGCCAACATGGCCCAAGCGTCTTCCACTGTCCCGCTCATCATCGCAGGCCAAGACTACACTCCCGCAAAGTCTTTCGACGTCAAGTCTCCGGCCACGGGACAAGTTGTGCACAAGACGGCCGGTGCGTCCGTAGCCGATGCCGCCAAAGCTGTCGATGCGGCCGCCGAGAGTCTCAAGACATGGCGGAAAACCACGCCTCAGGAGCGCCAGAACATTTTCCTCAAAGCCGCCGATGTCACGTCCCGTCGTGGTGATGCGTTGGTCAAGTACATGGTCGACGAGACGGGATGCACTCCTGGATGGGCAAATTTCCACGTCGAAAAAACTGTCGAATTGTTTAAAGACGTTGCTGGTCGAATTCCCGCGTTGGCTGGCTCACTTCCTGCCACTGCGAATCCCAACCGGAGTGCTATTATCCTGCGTGAGTCTTATGGCGTGGTGCTATCCGTCGCTCCTTGGTATGGCATGCTCTTTCCCCAAACTATTTCTTCTCCTTTCTATTTTTTTTTTTTTTGCTGGTTTCAACTTGAATATCTCTTGCGTCAGCTTGTTCTAACACGGTCAAACAGGAACGCCCCCGTTATCCTTGGCGCCAGAGCGGTTGCGTTCCCCATTGCCGCCGGCAATACTGTCGTCTTCAAGGCGTCTGAACTGAGCCCCAAGTCCCTTTGGGCAGTTGCAGATATTTTTCGAGAAGCCGGGCTACCCAAGGGCGTGCTGAACCTGATAGTCCACGAGACATCCGACGCTGCAGCCGTTACCTCGTCGCTCATCGCCAACCCTCTGGTCAAGAAGATCAACTTCACTGGCAGCACGTCTGTCGGGCGCATCATTGCCAAGCAGGCAGGAGAGCACCTCAAGCCCGTCGTGCTGGAACTTGGCGGCAAGGCCCCTGCCATTGTTTGGGAGGACGCCGATTTGGACCTTGCCGCGCAGCAATGCGCTCTGGGCTCCTTCATCCACAGT
This sequence comes from Claviceps digitariae, assembly GCA_018360205.1. Taxonomy (NCBI): domain Eukaryota; kingdom Fungi; phylum Ascomycota; class Sordariomycetes; order Hypocreales; family Clavicipitaceae; genus Claviceps; species Claviceps digitariae. Next base: position 22,964 of record SRPT01000420.1, on the reverse strand, counting down.
GGACAGGTCTGTATGTCAACCGAGAGGATTCTCGTCCACAAGGCCGTCAAGGACACCTTTCGACATAAGCTCGCCGCCGCCGTCGCCGGCATGTTCCCGACCGACGGCGAAGCTCCCGTCCTCATCAACAGCGCCGCTGCTCAACGCAACAGGCAGCTCGTTGCCAATGCCACGGAGCGAGGCGCCACCATCTTGTACGGCGACGTGAATGCGCGGGAGAGCAGCAATACGAGACTGCGGCCCATTATCGTCGACAAGGTCACGACCGACATGGATATCTACAAGACGGAATCCTTCGGGCCCACCGTGTCGCTCGTGGACATTGAGTCCGAGGAGGAGGCCATTCGCATCGCCAACGACACCGAATACGGGCTGGCGGCTGCCGTCTTCACGCGGGACCTGCGCAGGGGATTGCGCCTCGCGGAGGAGATTGAGACTGGAGCCGTCCATATCAACAGCATGACTGTGCACGATGAGGCTGTTCTGCCCCACGGTGGTGCCAAGGCGAGCGGCTATGGACGGTTCAACACCTCTCTAGGACTAGAGGAGTGGACAAGGACCAAGAGTATTACGTTTGACCGCTAAAAGCCCCTTTTTGGGACTGATGAGGACAATCCCTCTCTGGAAGTGTGTAGAGTATCAGGGCTTAAGCTGTTGATGTTGTGAATTCAGTCTACAATGCTTGGAATGCACATGAATGGAGCAACCAACAAAGAATTTGGGTCTATCAACCGTCCCGCGCATCGTCTTTGTATTTCGCGAGTTTCTCGTTTTTGTCTTTCCCCTTTTTATTCATCGTTTGTCTTCTTTTAGCTTAATCTCTTTTGTGCTTCGAACCAAAATGCTCAAGATGGTGCAGTAGTAAAATAGCAGATAACTAGTACAGGAAAAATAGCTGCGTGTGAAGCATAAGTTAGTGCATACTGCGATGAATAGGTCTGGTATACACGCACGCACGCACGCACGCACGCAATACATATAAGTGACAACCAAGAAAGTGTGTGTGTCTCTCTTCGAGAAAACTCTCCGTCCTAAGGCCGGCGAGGCACTGATTATCGGGCCACGAACCACAGAGATGGAGAATAGGACCGCAATAGTGTACATGACTAGGTTGAAGGGTCTGTGGCTACCCTGTTGGAAAAGAAGCTAAAACGCATCAAGAATCGCTTTTTTAAAAAAAAAAAAAAAAAAAAAAAAAAATCAGCTCGGCCGCAGAGCTTGCCGTACATGGGCTGTTAAAAAATAGCTGCATGCGTTGCTGAGCGTGAGCACTGGGGCATCAAGTTCCTCACGACTGCTCCGGCCGGACTGTTTGAGAGTCCTCGTCGCATGTCTCCTCTGTCCCTGAATAGCGAATACTAAATTACAATCCTTTTTTTCTTTTTTTTTTTGCGCCCATTCTTGGTACTCTGTTTTTCGTGCAGCGTACTTGAAATGCCATCGCCCAGCAGCTCAACTCCTCGGTCCCCCGAGCGCTCCGTGATCCCTGCGCCCTGTACCTCAGATCAACGCCTCGCAGCAAAGGCCTCTCTCTACCCGACGTCATCGCACCCACCATCCTCACCTCGTGCTCTCACCAGAAATAAAAAAGCACTCCCAGCGCTATCTTATCGATAAGCGATCCAAGTCCCCCCCCCCAAAAAAAGGAACAGACCTCCCAACATAACACATAACGTAAGCGGACAGGATATTCCGCGGCTAATTAACAGCGACAACACTACGTCAAACGCTGGAGAGCTACCAAACAACATCCTCTGTCGGCGGTTACCAAAAAAAAAAAAAAAAAGAAGAAGCAGAAACCCAGAAAACCACCCAAACCGATTCGACGTGAAAACCAAAAAAGGACGACGACGACAAAAAAGAGAAGACAAAATCGAAAATAAAAAGACTCGGTTGTTCATCATGTCGTTTCTCGGAATCGGACGCCAGCAGCCTACTTCGGAGCAGAAGATTGCGGCGGTGGAGGGGGAAATGCGCATGATGGCGGATACGTATAATCGGTGGGTTGTTGATTTTTTTTTTTTTTTTTTTTTCGTTTCTTTGGTTGGTTGGTTGGTGTTGGGGGAGGATGTTCCAGGAGAGCAGAAACAAGTGGCAGAAAGAGAAAGGAAGAAAAATGAAAAAGAAACAGAAAACGGGAAGCAAAAGAACGGAATAGGAATGACCAGTCAAGAAAAAAGAAATAAGAGAGAACGGAAACAGAAGAGAAGAAGAAAACTAACTTGCACCATCCCATCAACAGCCTCCAAAAGACGTGCCAAAAGAAATGCATCCCCACCGACTACCGCGAAGGAGAGCTCAACAAGGGCGAGTCGGTCTGTCTGGACCGATGCACGGCCAAGTTTCTGGACACGTCCATGAAGGTCAGTGAGATTATGCAGCAGCAGGGGCAGGCGATGGGGGGAGGATCCTCTGGTGGTAGTGTGTTCTAAGGAGGCAAGGAGGGGGTGTTGGCCTCGTTGTTGTGCGGACACATGGGTGCGTGGATGGGCGAATGGCACATGTCGGAGGGCTTTGGTCGGTAAAAGGGAGCATGCTTTTCTTTTGTATGAGTGCTGGGTGTTTGTCTTGCCATGGGCTTGCCGCGGAGAGGCAAGGTGGCCTGGAATGGTGGATGAAAAAGGCCGGTCGGCGTACTTGGGCACGAGATGCGATTTTGTATCAATAGACGAATATATTGAACATATATCATTGGGTTTGAGAGGCGTCTCTCTTGCAGAAATCTAGGATAAACTCACAGCTACACCCTTTTGCTATCCGCCTCCAGACGACATTTTTTTGAAACGAACACGTGAAAAAGTAGAGAGAAAATAACAAAGAGAAAAAAACGCCCACACAATGCTGCTAACAAACCAAAAACATGCAGCACATCTCTATCTGCATAGACCAACGCCCATACGTCATGTCATCCGCTCATGCTGGCTATTAGATACCACGACAAGATTATGCATAATGATGGTGAAAGAAAAAAAAATGAATGAATGCATGAATGGATGGGTGGATGAATGGATGGATGAATGGATGGATGAATGAATGACAGAAAAAATAATCATAAACATGACGTCTCGCGCGTTATGTTGGGACCTGTTCCCACACCCGTCAGCGTTCGAACCAGCCAATGTGGCCAACTCTCCGTCTCCAACGTCAACTTGAGCTCCGCCGCTCTGCTCTCCACATCGTCCACCTGCCTCTCGAACCCGTAGATGCCTTCTTCGACATCGTGCACCTTTTGGACCAGGCCGTGAATCTCGTAATCGAGCCGCGCGACAAGCACCTCAATTTCCTTGACACTTTCCGTCAGGCTCTCGCGTTGCTCGCTAAGAAGCTCGTCCGACTTGTATCGCGCTTGCTGGCATGCCTCGTTGAGCTGCTGATGGAGGCCTTGAAGCTCAGTCGCGTCCTGGCCGTATCGATCGTTGAGAAGCTCTACGGACCTGACCTTGTCTCGCGCCCAGGGACCGACACTGGTGACGATTTCTTCAATCAGGTTGTTCAAGTGATTAGCTGCTCCGGCATGAGCCTCCATGCATGCGAGGTAGTCTGCCGTCTGCGAAATGTCCATGACTTCTTCCCACGTAAAGATGGCCTCCTCTGCATCGCCAAACGACATTCGACGCGGCCAACGAATCTCGTTCTTGGTCGGGGCGTGTTCGGGGCCAAGGTCGGCGGTCCCGCAACTGCGACGTCGAGCTACGGCAAGGGCCTGACTGCCCAGCTTTTGTTCCTTTTCAAGCAACGGCCCACGGAGATCATCGCTGTCGTCGGCCACAGACGGTCCTGTGGAAGACCCCCCTTTGTGACTTATACCCTTGCGAACTTCGGAGCCGATGCGACTCAGGCTGTTGCTTTCGGATTCTTGGCCGCCGGCCAAAAGCTCATCGCCAGACTTTTCCGAAAGGTCTGGCTTGAATAAAGCCTGTTGTGCTGATGCTGCTAAATGTTGCGCCTCAACATGCTGTCCTATTGGGGCGACGTCTTCGCCTCGTTTAATTGCTGCAAGGTATTCCTCGGGCTTGTTCTTCCACGTAAAAGCCCGCCCGAGCATGGCCGCACTCGGGGCAGTCGAGGAAACCGCCGTGTTGAAATTTCCAGCGTCAGGAGCATCTTGCTTGACTGGCATGGACAGCTTGCCCGTATGGCCTCTACGATTACCACCTACGGCATCTTTAATGCGACCGAGGCCGGAGCGGGCATCGTTCATTCTGCCCGTGACACTTTTCAAGACGCCCCTTCGAAGAGCGTCTCTATCACCAGAGGTATCGGCAAGATTGTTGTTGGCGGAGCCGGCGAGGCTGACAGAGTACGGTCCTGCAGAACCATCCTCTCGTCTTCTTGCGCCTGCCTCCTCATCCACTGCAGGGGCAGGCGCGCGTTTCGACATGTGGCCGGCAGACTCATTCCTACCGAGGAGCATACTGCCCAGATCATGAACACCACCAAACTCGTCATTGGCCGTCCTCCGAGCCTTACCGTGCCAAAGCCATCTAGGACGATCGCCGTATGCCATGCTGACAAATCTGTCAAAGTCTACAGTTTCTATATCAGCAAGACCGCCCTTATCCTTTCCGGAAACCATGTCCATGACGATTTCTCCTCTCTTGCCACCAATCTCTGTTACTGTAGACTTGACCGCCTTTTGCACACCCCATCCTTCACCCGAAGCTCCCTTGGCTGTGGCGGTGTGCAGTCTGAAAAGAGTTTGTCGGTCGAGCCGTCTCGTCTTGTCCAGCTTTTGTTGCTTCTGAAAGTAGGCGACGCCACGCTTGGTGGCCTCAATGTCGAAGACGTCCTTGGGCACGGGTGCCCCGAACCAGTGCAGTCGGTTTCTTGCCCCCATCAACATTCCCAACAAGGCAGATACGGTAGAAGGACCCAGAATGCCGTCGGTTGGCTCGAAGTTGTAGTGTTCGGCCCCGACCTCAATCCACCAGTTTCCAATTGCTCTCTCCGTAACGTCGCATAATAGTCCGTCAATGTATTGAGAGTCTAGTTTGTCAAACATGTATAGTGCCACCTGGCAGAGTTTAATGAGTTCGGTTACAGATTGCATGATAGGAATACCGTCGCTAGTCCTGTAGAGCTGGTGAAACTTGGCTTGTGTCGCTTCGGTAGGATCTGTGAGGGCCAAACCAGAGCGCCCGGAGCAACCCAGTCGCTTAAGATCTTCGTTGAGGATGAACAGCTGTCGATTTTTTCGCACGTCTCCGTCAGGTACTGGAATTACTGTCAGTGCTGATGGAAAACTGCTCAAGTTTGTGATCATCAGCTCCCCGAGCTCCGTGTGCTTTGGTCGGGCATTGTGCTGATTTGTGGTATTGAAGTACAGCCGAACTCTTGCAGACCATTGCGCTTGGTTCTCGGGAATAGACAAGACTCCGACTGTTATAGCATGCTGTTCGTCTCCAGTATAAGTCGTGACAACGATAATGGGTGACCGCCGAGAGCAAGTCCATTGCTCAACCATGTACAACTCGTACCCGGTGAGCGCACACCGTCGCTCAATGATTTTGACGCAAGGGTCTTCTTCGAGAAATCTGCCAGAGCGCCGAGGTGTATTAGCACGTGTGATACAGTCCAGAGAGACAATTGACGGAATGAAAAACAAGGAAAAAGAGTAGAGGCGAAGAGAAGAGAAGGAAAAAAAAAAAGAACAACAGAGACTGGAGCATGTTTACCGAAAGGCCAGAGGATCAGGCAAAACCAAACGCCTTTGAGAAGATTGGTCTTGGGCACTTGCATCGTCCATGATTACATCTCGCGAGCTCCGCGTCGATGTTCGCGTCGATGTTCTCGTCGCAGAGCGAAGGACGAGGTCATTGTCTCGCTGGGAATGGCCTCCGTCTTGCGGCAAAGGCGGTGAAAGGCTGGTGGTAGATGTTGTCATTTGCATGGGATGTGAAACGCCCAGGGCTGGCCGCTGGGGCGTTACCGACGTGCGGTGATCAGATTGTCGACATTTGGCAAACTCGACAGCGTACTTGCAGCAGTCGATGATACACGGTGAGACTGTGGCGGATGGTGTTCGATGTTGAGAGGCATGTGAAATGCAACTGTGAGACAGGATTGGGCTTCGACTCTCGAGACTGCCTGCCAAGTGGCTGCGAGGTGGCCAACCCTGCCCACGGGCGTGGGGCTCGCAGCGGGGCTATGCAGCACCGTCCGCACACCGCATCCGCCATCCGCCATCCGCCATCCACCGCATTAAGGCTGGCTGGCCCTCCTGCTGGCAAGACATCCATCGTCTCTATCGTCTATCGATAAGCACCAGGCCGGACCAGACCACCTCCAGACTCAGACTCCAGACTCCAAGGCTCCCAGCCGGTTCACAAGGGTCGAAAGAGGCCGCGACTATTTTGCCATATCTTTTCTTTTGCCCGTCCTGTTTCCTGAACCACCAATCCGCCGGCCGATCCAAAGTCACACCATCTGTGTCACGACGACACAAAGCTCCGACATCTGCCGTCCTCACGTTTGCTTCCGAAGTCTGAACCCTGCTCGGCTTACTGACATCACCGCCCTTGCTGGTCTCTTAGCAAGACAAGAAGAGGTCGAGCTCGCCCCTCAAACTTTGCACACGACGACTATCATGGCCGGAATGGAGGACGATATGCCTGCATCGCCATTTGGCCCGTTGCTGGCCGAAGTTGCCCGTATGCGAAAGTCGAACTTGAATGCGGCCATTCAAGATGTCGACGCCATTATTGATTTGCTTACCGCCGCACGCGAGCAAGTAGCTGGTGGTACGGGAAACTCCCCTATCCTCTTCGAGCCTGCCTCTCCCTCAATTCCCCAAAAGTTGATGGTGCACAAGATAAAACGATTGGCTGACCCTTTGGACACCAGATGGTGATGCCCACAAGATCAGCATGACCATGACAACATTGCAAAATCCAGTCAAAGGCCGTCTAGAAGCTATAACGGACGATCTCAAGAATGTGACCAAAGCACAACGGAATTATGGCAAAGCGCTTGATCGAGTGAGTTCTCTTTCTCCGCAGAAAACCAAGGGGTTGCAAAAGGGGTTGCAAAAGGGGTGCAACAAAGTCCAAAAGACTTTGCTAACCTAACCAACTTGTCGTCAGGCCCTCCCACTCCGAGAGCTCCCCATGGAGACCGATGCCATGGCCGACCATGCCGTACTCATCAATCGCGCGATAGCGATGCACCTCCTCCGCGAAGGCGAGTTCTCAGTGGCAGCTACATTCATGTGCGAGGAACAAGAGCACCGCGAGCAGAACCAAATATCATCGCTTGCTGGCTACAGACGGTCGAGACTCGATCAAGATGGCGACGACGAAATGGACCGATATGAAGATGACGAGGAAGACGACGAGGAAGACGAAACAGAGCAAGCCGACCATGATATAGAGGGCCTGCGCTCAGAAGACCTGCAGGACAAGTTCTCAGAAATGTACCACATCCTCGCCGAGCTTCAAGAGCACAATCTCGGGCCGGCCATAGAGTGGGCTCACGTCAACAACCACAAACTGCAAGCCAGAGGCAGCAACCTCGAATTTGAACTCTGCAAGCTTCAATTCCTATGGCTCTTCAAGGGACCGTCCATCAACGGCCTCCCGGACGACGAGAACAACGGCCAAATGGGCGCCCTATCCTACGCGCGCCAACACTTTGTCCGCTTCCAATCCCGCCATATCCAAGAAATCCAACAGCTTTCCTGTGCCATGGTCTACGCCCCCAACCTGGAAGAGTCGCCCTATCGCCACCTCTTTGAAATCGCCTCCGCCTTTGAAGACGTCTCCACCTCCTTCACCCGTGACTTTTGCTCTCTGCTGGGCCTCTCCGCCGAATCACCTCTCTACGTGGCCGTCACGGCCGGCGCCATCGCCCTCCCCCGCCTCATCAAGTACACCACGTACATGAAGGAGAAGAAGACGGAATGGACCACCGAGAACGAACTCGCCTTTGAAACACCCCTCCCCACCTCCATGATCTACCATCCCATTTTTGTCTGTCCCGTCAGCAAGGAACAGACCACGGAGCAGAACCCCCCCATGATGCTACCCTGCGGACATGTCCTCTGCCGCGACAGTCTACACAATATAGCCGCCAAGGGATCGCGCTATAAATGTCCTTACTGCCCGACTGAAGGTCACTTGCGAGACGCCATCAAAATTACCTTGTAGAAAGCATCAACGGACATGGTATGACGTGAAATGTTTTGTCAACCCCTTTCCCCTGTTTTTTTTTCTTCTTTCTTCTTCTTGTTCTTTTCTTTTCCAGCGTTCTTCTACAACCCATCCATGTCATCAACATTACAAGCGTCCTTTGGTTTTCCTCCTTTCGTTTCATCCCATCTCTGTACTTTATTTCTATATTCCCTCCCCCCGTTGATAAGCGTCGTTATTCTCCCCTCCCCCTTTTTTCTTCTACTCTTCATTACTCTTCATTCATGGACGGACCACAGCACAAACGCACAGCCTATAGCGGGGTTGTACCAGTCTTTTTTTTTTTTTTTTTTTTTTTTTTTTTTTTTTTTTTTTTTTTTGTGCCTTTTATCCTTGATTCATCACCGGGAGCGTATTGCTTCCCCCCCCCCGGCGGCGTGCTCGCATCTCGTACGACTTGACATGCATGACATGACTTGGCCTGCCTTTTGTTTCATATTTCGTGCCATCCATTTTTTTTTTCTTTCCCCTCCCCATTCGGTGGGGCAATGAGGATTATCCGGCGTTTGTGGGGGTGCTGAAATCACTTTGGATGGATTCTTTCTTTTGCGCCTTCTTTCATATTCAATGCAACGGAAATGGGTCGGCTGGGTCTCTTCTCTGGTCTGGGTGAACTGCTCTAGGAAATCATATACTTTCCGTTACTTGGAGAACGTACCATGGACTATTTATGCAATTTTTTTTTCTTTCGTGCAAAATCACTCTCACGTACACCATGGCTACTGCGCAGCGCAAGTTATTTTCCAGGAGGCGAATTGTTAAGATGAAATCAAAAGTGCTGGAATTGTGAGACTGGGAACATAGCACGAAATGAGAGCCTTAAAGATGGTGCGCCCGTGTCGTGTGGAAAGCACCCATAGCACCCTCAATCGTTGTTATAGTCTTGCCAAAGTCATTTCGATCCACATTGCAGAAAGAGAAAAAAAGAAAAAAAAAAACGCCCAACGACGCCTTCTAGTTTTCCTTCGTGTCCGGGTCGAGCTCAACATGAATCGTATATACGGAGGGAAGAGAGCGCTGGCAAGGGTAGGTGCTCGTAGCAAAAAGAGGCCGGTTTAATTTTATATCTGACTGCAGCTCTTTTTTGAAAAGCCAATGGACATGGTTGTGGTCAGTAAACATCTTCAAGATGGAAATTGAGCGTAGAGATTGACTCGTGTGTACAGCTTTCGAACTGTCATCACCAGGTACACCGTCCAAAACACACTCATATACATGTAGCCGTGGCTCCTCCGGCAAATCGGAAAACTAGCATCACAAATAATCGGCCTGAAGGGCAAGTGGGGGAATATATTGTAATAAATCTTTCATAAGCTCATATCTTTGTACAGACCCGCAAATAAGTCTTTTGCTCTGATTAGGAGAAACCGACATCCGTCTTCTCCGTCTCCATCACGGATTTGTGTTTTTTTTTTTTTGTGTTGTTTTTGTCTTTTTCTGGTTTGAGGTGACAAAGCACGGCCGCTTCGTGTTTTTCTCGCATTTGAATGACTCGACTCAGTCAATAGTCATACGACTCGAAATCTGAGGCTTAACATCGTGCAGACTAATCGAGTTCGCATCTGGCTTTTCCTCAATTTTGCGAGAAGCCAATAAATGAGGCTTTAGACCCTTGTTGAAGTTGTTCATACAGATGACAGCGTTGACAATGGTGAGAATAATCAACATGATAGTGATGACTGCAAAGGCAGATAGAGACTTGCGAACAGCAAAATATGACGATGCGTGACTTGGCTGGTAGATTCGCACCAGTTTGAAAATAAAGTAACTCAGGCCGCCGAGGAAGACGATAACAGTGCAGATCATGCCAGGCTTGTTTTCTCTACGCGTGAAAAAGGCGGCGGCCAGCAGGATAACAATGGTGACTGGAATCGTAGCGATGGTCAAGGCGAACTCGGGATCGGATTTCTCAGCAACGACGACGACAAACTGAATGATGAAGCCGAGAAAGAAAAAAAAGTCAAATTTCAGGAGAGCGATGTAAATCTACCAAAAAGAAAACGTGAGTTAGTATTCATCTGTCAGTTCAAAAAAAAAATACCGCTTGCCTCGATCAACTTTCGTACCTGGTAATGAAGGAAACGCTTCTTCATGCGGTAATCAGCGCCGATATTTTTGAGTATGTCCCAGGCAAATTCCTGATACAGCTTCCAGGAGATGAAAACCATGAGAAGAGTAGAGAGAGCGATGACGGCAGGGATGGAGATGAGGAAGGCTCTGACTTGTGACCACAGTGACTCGTGCGTAACACCGAATTTGAGAGCGTTGGCCCTGAACAAGATATAGATTGCGCCCGATATCTGATCTACCTGTATAGCGGTGTACACCAAGAGGGCCAAGTTGGCAATGCAAACGCCAATGACTTGGATGGTATTTTTCAAGCGCAAAGCATCCCAGACAATCACCAGCTCGTACAAGAAGCCGAAGACGAAGAGTGTGAGAAACGTTGGGATTGTCTTGTACTGAGACTGAACGTGGTCATCTTCCACAAAAGCTCCGAGGCTGGTGTGAAACCTGGCGAAGACGTACGCTTCGAAGCCCAAGCAGATGATGGCCTGAAGTGCAGTGACCCCCATGAAGGCTGCTGACCATTTGGTCTTGACGAAGCCCCATGTGTCATGGCGTATACTCGAGGCAGGTGCAGAAGGTGCTATTCCTTCTCGTCCTGCATAGCCCTGGTCCAAGGTGTCATGCAAATGTGCATTCTCGGCATATGACGGCTGGGTGTATGCGGGTTCAGGGTATTCAGGCGACGCATAGACGGGCTGCGGATAGGCTTGACCATAATCACTACTTCGGCCGTGTGAAGACGACTGACTGTGTTGCGGATGATGCTGAGGGCTCTGCTGGTGAGTCTGTTGGGAAAAGTCTGGGTCAGCACCCAGCAAAGATTTGCGGGATTCGAGTCGAGCCACGATGGGCAGCTACAGACTCCAGCCGGGAGTCTTTCGGACGAGCCTGAGATGTCGGTAACGATGGGTAACGATGTGTGTAAACTGGCCCAGTTGACGTGGACCGGGCAGCTTGTTGGTGCAACAGAAGTCGTCGGCTTCTTCGGACGTCTGTAGATATACAGGAAAAGGAAATGCCGATGGGGGCGAAGTTGATCGGGCGTCTAAATAAAAGGGACTGAGTCGGGTCGAAAATGAGCAACGATGATAAAGTCGCTCACGGAGTCGCGGCGAAGGCCAATTGTCAATTGATGCTGTTGAACGTCAAGGACACGTTGTCGGAGGGCGAGCACTTTCAGTCAAGAGTCAGACGCAGACAAGAGAAGAGAAAAAGGCTAGGTATCCGAGGACGAAAGAAAAAAAAAAGTAAAGAAAAAAAAGCGTAATTAACGAAAGACTGTGGTTGAGAATGAAAATGAGGATGAAAATACAGGAGAATTGTTGGTACTATTAGGATATGATGGAGGGTTTAGGTTTGTCTGGTCTGGTTCGTTGGCACGGGGCAGTGGAGTGGATAACCGAAATGGGGCAGGTCAGGGGTTGTTGGTAAGAAAAGCAAAAGCAAGCAATGCGTCCAGTCGTGCACAGCCTGCTTACAGGGGGCAGGTCGGGTACCTAAATGTCTGGTACATGCATGTGTATATCCAGATGTATCTAAGCGTGCTGAAGTGCCTACCCAGTTATGCATCAGCCTGGCTCGAGCTGCTTGAGCCCAGCGACTGGTGCGTGATAAGCAGGACTGGTACTTGCAAGTACGTACTGGGCGAGTCTCATGGCCGATCACAACAAGGCAGGTGCCAGGCAGGTGCGAGGCCGACCGCTAAAAGGGGCGAGGGGACAGGGGGGTGGGGCTGGATGCATTCACACGTGTGGCCCAGAGGCATCCGTAGGGTCTACAGATGACGCGGGAAACAAAAAAAAAAGACTGGTCGCTGGTCGTCTAGGCAAAATCTGGTTCGAAAACGGTGGAGATGGCCCGATCAGAACCAGAGTCAACATCCGAGTCAATGTCCGAGTCAACGTGGGAGTCGAACTCGACGACGGGCGATGGTGCATCGTTCGATGCGCCCGGGCAGGTGCGACACACCAATCACGGCACGCGCCAGTGCTGGCCTGACACGCCAGCTTGTGGTGGTGTTCTGTGTTCTTCGTGCCCGTGCATGGCTGGCATGGCTGCATCACGACGGCAGGTTGTTGTGCGTTTGTGGTCAATTGCTGCGTCGTCTCTCTCAAACCGCCCCCGGAGCCACCCGCACGACGGTGGCCAGCCAGTTCCGCGACTCTGTCCAGCAAAATCCGCCGTCCTAGCATTCCCAGGCGTTTCCCGTCGAGTGTGGCAGGCATGGGATCCCAACGGCAGGTCGAGGATCAAGAGGATCAAAGAGGCACCAAGGTCATTTCCAATTGGGGTCCGCGCCCGACGCAAGACTTGCTGCACACGGTCGTTAATAATAAACCAACAATATCAGCACCCTGGCCGGGCCTTATCTTGACATGGCTCGAGCAGGACAGTCGGGCTGAGCTGGGGTTTGCGGTGCGGTCGCTGTCCTTGTTGGCTCGAGCGAGCTCTCCGCCGGTTTGCAGATTGCTACCGAAACAAATATAAAATATTGCCAGCAATTAACAAGTTGCATCCCAGACGACAACAACTCGTGGTTGAGGTGTGTGTCGCCATGTGCACGTTGCACATGCTTCTATCAGCGACAGCAACGATGGAACGGCGGGTGGCGGGGGATGTTGGAAGACCAGGACTTCCGAGGCATTATTATTGCCCAGGCATTATTATTGTCATGTCGACTTGTCTCCGCGTGAGTCTGAAACATGTGGTGCTGTAGGGGCAAACCAACAATGTGCACACGTGCTGGTTGACCAGCAGCGTCAATGCTCTGGTGCAATTTGCGCCAGACGGACGGGCGACGGACACTCACACATTATGGCATCCAGCTTTGCATCATGGAATCACAGAATCATGGCAGACTCGATGTATCAAGGTGGCCTCGTCCGGAATCAAGGGATCACTATGGCCCACTTTTTGTTTCCAAATTAGCCTCTCAGTCCCGAGTGCCCGAGATGGACATGATTCGGCGCCACCGCCCCTATTGGAGCTGTCTGTGTGGACTCTGATGGACCGAGGCTCGAGGAACCTCGTTTTCAGTTTTCAGCAAATTGGCGTCAAATTGGCGTCAAATTGGCGTTCCTATCAGCCTCAGCTGTGTCCTTTTTGTCCGCCTTTTCACCAACCGAAAACAAGACGAGACCTATCGAGCCGCGAAGCCCGATTGAAAAGCCCCATGGTTCCGACCCCCTCTGCTCATCCATAGTCTATCAACGACGGACGACAATTCCTTCCCAGACGTCTGACCACTCGACCGAAAAGAAAAGAAAAGAACAGGAAACACCTCATCATCTGTCATGGCATCAACGCCGGCCTTTGCCAACTATCCCAAGCCCGTAAAAGGACCAGATACTACATATGCGCCTCCCCCCGCGAGCAATCCCGTTTTGCGCGGTTACTCGCTGGTTGCTGGCAGCGCTCTGTACGTTTTGGACACCGTCATGGCCTGGGATTCCCGTATTTGCTGACACAATGCCAATTTTCGTCAAGAGTGTCACGATCGGGGGCTCTGCAGAGGTTTTTCTGGAAAAATGCCGGATTCGGGCGTATCAAAGACTTGGCGGTTCTCGATGGCATCCCCTATACTTTTGACGTCAGTGCCACCTGTCCTCCTTGTAAAATGCTGCCATTACTACGTTTTGAGAGCCGATCCCCTTTTCGCGTTCGGAGGTTGCTGTCTTTCGCTCGCTCGAGACTCCGGAACCATGCCAATGCCAGAATTCCTTTTGTTTTAACAAGTCAATAATAGCCCTGTGTCACTCCCCTGGGTCCAAATGGGCCAATGATGGAGATTGAACCCGCCCTTTTGGCTAGCAAACATGTCGACCCCAAAACCAGGTACTACTCCATCAACGACTATCATGAGTTGTACAAATCCGGCCAAATCACACCTCTCGACGTTGTCAAGGCCCTCTTGCCGCTCACTAAGCCGGGCAAAGACAGCAAGACTAAATATGAGGACGCTTGGGCGGATAATCACGGCAACGATGAGCTGGTCCTGGAGGCGGCCAAGGAGTCCACCGCTCGATGGGCGGCCGGAAAGCCCTTGAGCGTCTTGGACGGTGTCCCCATCGGAGTCAAGGATGACGTGGACATCAAGGGCTACATAAACCACAACGGAATGGTTTACAACGCGCAATCCCATTTTTTTAAAAGACAGGAAAAGTCGGCGTGGTGTATGCAAGTGCTTCAAGATGCAGGCGCAGTGGTTTTGGGTAAAAATCGCATGCATGAGCTTGGGTCAGGTGAGTCTTGGAAATCTGCGTGCCCTTTTAGGGGGCGATTAAGAGCCCACAATGAATTGCACAGAGCTCAGATGCTGACGTTGATGGGTTTTTTTTTTGGTAGATACTTCTGGTTTAAACGTGTGTTCTTTGTCACTTATATTCCACGCTCGCGCAGCGGGCTGTGTTGCCCCCTGTCCCTACTACTCTTACTAACCTGATGGAATAAGATTACCCAAGGCTCGCCTACGAATCACTTCAACAACGAGTATTATCCCGGTGGTTCATCATCGGGGCCTGCCTCGGCTGTGTGTTCCGGCATGGTTCCCATCGCGGTCGGCACAGACGCCGGAGGCAGCATCCGCATCCCGGCGAGTTTCAACGGTCTGTACGGCCTCAAGACGTCTCACCACCGTACGGGCGCCATGGACAGCACCATGTGCGTCACCGGACCGATTGCCGCCAACGCGTCCGACCTGACCATTGCGTACCGGTTCATGTCCCAGGCGAACCCCGACGACGGAATCCAAGCCGCCTTTGCGCGCTCGGTGCCGCCCCAACCGTCCGCCCCAAGGGTCATGGGCGTGTATCGCGACTGGTGGAAGGTCGCCGACCCGGATGTCGCCCTTCACTGCAACAACGCGCTCGACTACTTTGCCCAGCAGCGCGGCTACCAGATCGTCGACATCTCGCTCCCTCATCTCGCCGAAGCCCAGCTCGCGCACGGCATCATCTGCCTTGCCGAACTGTCGGAAGCGGCCCGGCGCCGAACCGCCAACCCGGCAGACTGGCTCTCGCTCGTCGGCCCCGCCAACCGACTCCTCCTGTCGGTCGCCACCGCCACCCCGGCCGCCGACTACCTCAAGTTCAACGCCATGCGCACCCTCATGATGCGGCACTTTGCCCACCTCTTCCAGCAACACCCCGGCCTGCTCATCATGTCCCCCACCACCCCTCTCACCGGCTGGCCCAAGCACCCCAGCGACCAGACCCACGGCCTCAACGACGCAAACACCACCTTCCGAAACATGATGTACATCTTCCTGGCCAACCTGACGGGCACGCCCTCGGTAACCGTCCCCGTCGGGTACGCCCCGCCCAGTCAGGGCGAGGGCAAGATCCCCATCGGGCTCCTAGCCACCGGAGAATGGGGCTCCGAGGAGCAGCTCCTGCAGTTTGCGGGCGAGGCAGAAGAGTATCTACATACACGGTATGACGAGGGCCGCAGGAGGCCTGACGCGTGGCTGGACGTGATGAGCCTGGTGAATGATGCGTAGGGAGGGAGTACGAAAAGATATCAGAGGGATGGAAGGACCGACCATTTGTTGATATATCCGTGTATTCAAAAGGGGGAATGTAGCTTACTCTTTGATTCTTTTCTATAGTGTATTACTAAATCAACAAGACTGTTGAACTCTTATGTGACCCACGTTCCTGTTGGATTTCTTCTTTGGCACATTTCACCGGTTTAATGTATTTAAAGTCCATGCACAGTTGTTTGCTCACCGGACCGGCTGACGCCACGCAGACTGCAATGACATCTCGGGAACAGACTGACAGACTCATATATTAGATGGCACCCCACGCAGCGCACCAGTCACGCAAAACACAACAGCCACTTCCCCCCCGCCAGGGCAATCATGACTCTTGTATTCCAAATTAGGTCTGCCAAGCTGCACAGTGCATTACGTGTTTCTGTTTCTCTTTTTTTTTTTTTTTTTGCTGTTATTTTTGTTTCTTTCTTTACTACGTTTCTTTTATTCTCCCCACTCATTTCACTCCCCCCATTCAGCCAAGAAACTTGGCAGCCATGCCGGCCAGACCCCCCTGAGAGGTAGTAGCCTGGCTCTTGAAGTACATCTTCATGGCCGTCTCAACCGCCTGCTGCACCACGTTTTCCTTGCTCGCTCCGCCCTGGACTTTGCCCTGGGCGGCTTTGTCGTCAAAGAGCTGTGTGTGTGTCGGGGGGTGTTAGTGTTGGTAATGATGTAAGGCGTGTAGGCGACTGGATCTGGCGTCAAGGAAGAGTCGGGGTAAAGATGAACGGGGAAGGAAAAGAAAGAAGGAAAAGAAAGAAGGGAAAATCACCTTGCTCGCCTCCGCCATAGCCATCCCCAAAAAAGCACCCTGCCCAGCCACAGAACTCGCGCTGTGGTTGGACTGCGTAAACATTTTAAGGGCCTGCATGGCGGCCGCGGTGCCGAGGGTGTTGGAGTCGCCTTTGCCGTCATTCTGGTACGCATGCTGGTGTTGCTTGATGGCGTCTACAGGATATGTATAATTAGCGGACAAAAGAGTCTTTTGTTCCTTTGTTTCTCTCTCTCTGTCTCTCTCTCTTCTCTCTCTCTGTCTCTCTCTCTTCTCTCTCTCTGTCTCTCTCTCTCTCTTCTCTCTCTCCCCGACTAATCAACGCAGAAATTCAGACCAAGAAAAAAAAAGAAAAAAACATAACCCACCTTCCTCGTCGATGTCCTCGCTCTGAATCTTGTCCTGCCGCTGGCCAACCGCGCTCATGATGTTGGCGAACAGGTCGCTTCCGCCCGAGGAGCCCGCCGCGCCGGTTGCGTGCTGCTGCGCCATTTTCAGGGCATGGTCTGGGAGGGCGGGCGTGTTGGTGTGGTCTGTGAGGGGGGTTTAGAATGGGAGGGATTTTGTGTTTCGTGCTTTGTGGAAAAGAGAGGGGATGGGATAGTCTTTGTGGAAAAGAGAGGGGATGGGATAGTCTTTGTAGAAAAGAGAGGGGATGGGATAGGAGGGTGTAAGCTGCGTGGTTTTCGCACACGTGTGATTCTACAACTGCACAGCAACAACAACAAACTGTGGCAAACGACGTGGAGATTTTGATTTTGATTTTGATTTTTTTTTTTTGGTTTTTTTTTTTTTTTTTTTGATTTTTTTTTTTTTTGCCATGTGCATATGCTTTGGCCGTTCATTTCCCATACTGCGCAGCAGCACGGGGCAACCTTAACTTGACATATGCAAGGAAGGAACGATCTGGTTAATCAGGGCCGCCAGCTGCTTCTCCCGACTTGAGTTTTCGTGTGTGTGTGTACTTATATATAGGAAACAAAATAAACATGGCACAGCACAACAAGACGATCAAGACGATTCAGAAACACAGAAACCCCCATCATCATCATCATCAACAACGACAACAACAACAACAACAACAACAACAACAACAACGTAACGTACCGTTCTGGCCCTGCCCAAGCTGCTGCTGCAGCAAATCCTTGCCCATGTTCACAAGCTTGTCCATTGTTTTGGCTCAGAGGATTCTCGGAGTGATGCGATGGCAGTTGGACGTTGACGTTGATGTTGGACGTTGGACGTTTGTTTCATGATGGATCCGACGGCGGGCGCACGACGACGAGACACGACGAGTGGAGTGGAGACACGACGAGTGGAGTGGAGACACGGCCGGCAAGTGAGAGGGAGGGGAGGAGGAGGGGGGCACACGCCGCCGTGTGCACGGACGGGGGTGGAGAAATCATGGGCTGGCTGCTGCACCGGCCTTGTGGTGCGCACGGCCGAGCAGACAGACACCAGGACGAGTGATGACGACGTACGTTTCTGCAGGAAAGCAGCACAGGGTGTTGATCACGTCGTTGCACAGATGTATGTATGTACTTTGCATGGTCTGGATAGAGGATGCTCTTCTACTCAAGACGATGGAAGAAAAAAAAAGAAGAAGAAAAAGAAAAAGAAAGAGAAAAAAAAAATGGTCGTTATATATCAATCAATCATGTTGGATAATGGATCATCCCCCGTGGATGTATTCCCCAATCAACCCGAAAAGACAAAAAAAGAAAAAAAGAAAACGACAATAATAATAAAAATAAAACAACATGGCAGTCCAAGAAAAAAAAAGATGAGAAGAAAATGAACAGAACTGAGGAACAAGCCGTCCACACATATACGTCAAGTGGTCGTCGTCGTGTCACTCCTCGTAAAAAAATACCAGTGACCTCCTCGAAAACACCAGCGCAGCTTCGATGAGAATCGTGAAGGCTGTGCGTGCTTCACCATCTCCTCTGGCTGCTGCGTCGTCCAAGACTGTGGCGGCGATCTGTGCTGCAATGGTTTCCAAAAGAACAAAAGAGACAAGAAAACAAATAAATAAAAAAAAAAAAGAGAGAGAAAAAGAAAAGAACCGAAATAAAAAAAAAGTGCATTACAAAATTCATAATTTTCATGCCCCGTTGGAATAAAGCCGTGTTTCCAAACGCCGGTCGTGGACCTATGGTGCGAGTTGAGAGGTCGCTGGGTTCAAAGCACCAACCCCGTGGTGACGCCTTGCTATGATGCAAACTTTCCTTCTTTGAAATCCAACTTCTACCTTTTTTTTTTGTTGTTTTTGTGTTATTGTTGTGATTGTTGTGAATTCCGTGAAAACACGTTATACTAGGGCTTGGTCTAACCGCGGAGCCTTTTGTGACGTCGAGTTGCGTTTCTTTTCCTTCTTGGCCCATCGGAGACCACAGGCATTGCAGAGGGTTTTGGGTCCACTGGGTCCTTTTCGCCATTCGGGGGAGTCGAGAGTCCCTTTTTTGGTTGTCAGCATGACGGAAATAGAAAATAAAAAAGAAATAAAAAAGAAATAAAAAGAAAAAAAAAGAAAAGGAAAGAAACTCACCGCAGTCTGTGCACACATATTCCTCGGCCGTCTTCAACTTCTTCTTCTTTTCCCCCCCTCTCATATCTCGATCCGCCGGAATGGCAATGCCAGCATCGCCCTTGATCAAGGTTGGACTGCTCCGGCCCGTGGTGATGCCCCTGCTGCGCTCGCCTTCCAAATACCGCAAGCCCGTCAGCATTTCTATGGTCTCGGCATGTAGATTTCCCTCGTAACGCAGCATCTTGTCGCCCAACGAGTCGGACCGTCGAGCGGCTATCGCTCCTTCGAGGTTCTCCCTGGTCAGGGCCGGGTTCATCATATCCTGCATGTCGTCGTGGGAGCTGTTGCTGCGGAAAAGGAACGGACCAGCCAAGGAGCCCGCGCCCGTCGTCTCCGAGGGCGTCATGTCTGATCGGCCCTCCTGGCTTTGCATCCATTGTCGGCTGGATTCCTCCGTCTCGGCCTCCTCCTCTCGTCGCAGCTCGGCTATGCGGCGCCGGAGCCGCTCGTTCTCTATCTTGTGCTCGAGGAATGAATCGAGCAGACCGGCGTTTTTGGTTGGGTACGGCCTCGACATGACAAAGACGGCCTGGCAAAAGGGCGACTGGTTGCTGGGATTCGGGGCGAATCGTGCTGCGGCAATGTGGGCGTGTCCGATGGTCTCGAAAATGGCGTATGAGCCGTCCTTGGCCTTGAACCGGTAAAAGAGCCGTAGGGGATTGCCCGAGGAGATGGACTCGTGGAGCTCCGAGACAAAGACGCCTTGGTCGTCGGGGTGGATCAGATCTTTGAGAAAGACGTCCTGGATCTCCTCGGCTGTGTAGCCCGAGATGCTGAGGATACTGCTAGACGCATACTTGATGCGTCCGTTGGCATCGAGGATGTGCAGGAAATCTTTGAGCTCCTCGACAACCTTGGCAGGCCAATTCCGCCGCTTGGTGAAGTCGGTCAAGGTACTGTTACTGCTGCTGCCGCCGCCGCCGCCGCCACTGGCGCCCCCGTTCCCCGACAAGCTCATCTGCGCAAAGGATCCTGGGGGCAAGGGGCCGGCACCAGGGACATTGTCGGCGGTATTGACCAAGGAAGAAGCGTCGTGCGACCGGGCGGAAGACAGATCCTGGGTGTCGGGGCTGTTGCCCATGGTAATGTCGCCATTTCCGTTGCTCATGGTGAAGTCGGCCATGGAGATGGCTGACGCGCCGGTGCCGGCATCGAGGCTCATGTTGATGTCACCATCGTCGAAAAAGGCCATGAAATCGAAGCCGTCATGCCCGGATCCTGGAAACTAGAAACAAAGGGGCAAGTAAAATGGCAGTGAAGGCATGCGGTCAGCCCATTGAAGAGGATGCGACGCAGACGAAGATGCATGAAGAATACATGAAAAATACAGATGGATGGGAAGCATTGGGCACCAAAATGCTAACCTGAGGAGTTTGCGCATCGGAGAATTGATGCTGGCCGAATGGCGCGAACCCGTGAAAGTTGCCAGAAGGCGGCGGCGGCGGCGGTGGCCCGTGGGACATGATGATTTGGTCGTCCAAGACTGCACACGGCACACACAATTCATACAAGAAGCGCTTCGACCAGAGCGTCTTCGTATTATTGCATTTGGTGAGCTCGTGATTCGATGATAGCAGGCGCCCCCAAATCTAGAACCGTGGCGCGAGCATGTGGCGCGGGCATACCGGGCGGGCGCCTGGCCTCGGGGAGCGATGGAGCGAGCGACGGACGGGCCGTCCAAGACTCTGCTGCTGCTGCTGCTGCTGCTGGCCGTGAGGCTTGGACCGGTTTGTCGTCTGGCGGAATCAAACCGATAGAAGGGATGCTGGGCCGGGAGCAGCTCTTCTGGAGCAGGCTGGACGCAGGCTGGACGCAGGCTGGGGGCGGTCGAGAGGCAGGCCTGATGCGTGATGGAGGGGGGGCGGTTTGCGGATGAGGGGGGTTGATGACACTAACGGAGGGGCGCTGGGCTGGCACTGGGCCGTCAACGGCGGTCGTGAACAAGGCAGAAGAGAGGTGGGAGAAGGGGGAGGGGGCGATGATGCAAAAATAAAAGAAAAAATAAGAAAAAATAAGGAAAAACTCGAGGTTGAAGCGACTGAGCAGGAGATGTGTTGGAGAAGAAAGGCAGCAGGAGCAGGAGCAGGAACAGGAGGAGGAGCTGAAGAAGCAGAGTTGGATTACAGAGAGAGCTAATCTATTGCCAGGCCAGACCAGACCAGTTCGACCCGGCGTGGAAATTGAAACTAGTTTCAATGTAACTCGAGCAAAGTCTGTCTGTTGGTGGTTGTACCAGACGCTCTCTGGGCTGGGCAGTGAGGGCAGTGAGGGGAGTGAGGCAAGGCAGAGTGGACTCAGCGACGGCCATCGACGTCTAAAGACTCCACCGTGCGCGCTAGCTGGGCTCTCGGTGGAGGCCACTGTGTCAGGTACACGCCGGACCGAGGCTCAACCCACCCACGCAGAGGTACCTCCCCACCCCCGGAGCATAATTCCCGCCGAAAGCGGGCTTTTTCACCAGGATCCAAGACCAAGTACCTACTACTGTCCGGGCAGTGAGTCTCGTACCTTGTGTAAAATGTTGAAGAAAAAAAAGAAACGAAACGAAACGAAAAAAAAAAAAAAAAAAAAAAAAAAAAAAAAAAAAAAAAAAAAAAAAAAAGACACGAGCTTTGACGAGCCTTGGTCCTCTCACGTCTGCCATCAACCCTGACCGACGTCAACAGCTCTCGTCGTGTTACTCGATACGTACATCGAGTACGTACATGATCGTACGTTTCATTCTTACACGTCAAGTGTCAAGTGCCAAGTCAAGTATCCAGTGTCAAATCAAGTGTCGAGCTCGCCTACTGTACAGGAGCTCACTGGACTACGACGTTGTCTTGTCGCAGCGGCAGGGTGCAAAGAGAGAAGGGGAAAAAAAAAGGCTCGATACCAGACTGGGACCAACCTGCCTATCTACCAAGTACACACATCTCTTTGGTGCCGAGAAGGCTACAACTTCGTACCTATCCATTATTTTTTCGCAGCTCATCCAATAAGAGTCAAGAGAATATGGATGGGTACGGAGGTGTAGCCTTCTCGGCACCAAAGGGATATGTTATGTATGTACCTACCTGCCGTACAAGAATAGTACAAGTGAATTGCACAATACACAATACAAGTGATTTCGTAGACATGACATATCACAGCTTGCAGTGACACAAAGCTCGTCGTGTGAAAACTCATCCGTGGGGCCCTGGCGGAATTTCCATTCCATCGTGACTCGTGAGAGGAATTGCCGTCCCTTGTACCAGCCGGCAACCGGGAGAAGCCGACCATGTTTGCATTTTAAAAGATGTTTTTGTTTAAAGGAAAAAAAAAAAAGAAAAAGAAAACGAAAAGAAAAGAAAAGGCTTTCTAGGACTAATAGAAGGGACAAAGGGAAAAAAAGAAATGAATAAATCGAATGATACAAAGATCAACACATTAATGTCGAATTTTTTTTTTTCCCCAACGGTCGATTCCTACGCAAATTCATGATGCGACGGCACATCACCATCATGGGGAAAAGCAAACAAGCCCATCCCTAAACATCAAACATGGGACGGCCGTTTCTTTTTTCCCCACAAGCTTTGCCCTCATGGGCCACGGGCCATCCAACATCCAGGACCAGCGAGGGTGTCATGGATGATGGAAGCTGGGCTGAGTCCACCGAGGTCGGTCGTAGCTTGCTGCGAGCCCAAATGCCCGGGACCCCTGGATCAAATTCATGATTCTGGCTCGTTTTGTGCAGCCACCCTGGCTCGGCTGATGACGGGTGCCGCGACCGACGATGGTCGGCGCTACCCGCCGTTCCATTTGAAAAAAAAAAAAAAAAGAAAAAAAAAA
>SRPT01000042.1:0-74290 GCA_018360205.1 Claviceps digitariae | reverse complement strand
CTAAACTAAGAACAGTTAGAAGTAGCTCGCCTGTACTGGTGCAGTTGTGGGTTCCGTGACCTCGTTGGCGCCTTGGGGCACCCAAAGGGATGAGTCCGGTCCGGTAAGTACTGCCGACTTGGGTACCTACGCATGTGCATACCACTAGAGTAGGTACCCAGTACTTCGTACCTAGACTGACAGGCAGGCAGGTAGTATCCATCGAGACTGGCCACATTCCCTGCCTACCTACTTCTTAGTACTTACCTACTTGCCTTCCAAGGTTGCTTGTCGTGATAGTTCGGAATGAGCTACCTGCCTGGGTACCTACCTACCTTGCCCCAGGTAGTCCGCACCTTGTTTCGGAAGGTGCACCCCAGACTGCCCGAATCCATTCTTCTGCTTGTCAACTGGTCTGACTGGTCTGAAGCTCCCTCGTCCTCCCGTGGGCCGGCCGGTGACGATGATACACATAATAAATTATCGACAGTCCCGGCTCGGGGAACGTTGGGATTCTCTGTTCCATTGTGTTGCACACACTCCCGGCTACGCACTTGAAGTTGCATCTGCCAGTTGACCACTGATCATCACGAAGCAATCATTCCAAACCAAACCAAACCCGGTCAACCCTCTCGCGCCTTCTGTTCCACCACTGACTGGCACATGCACCATCACCCGCAAACTTGACGGCGCCGGCAGGCAAAATCGTCACCACGCGGAGAGTAAGCAGGCAGGCAGAGACGCAGACGACGACCAACACAACCAGAAAAAATAGGGACAACAAAAAAAAAAGGACGCAAAAAAAAAAAAAACAGCTGCATATCACCACCAACATCTCCTCCTACGCTAGTCATTGTATTTCAAGCCCAGCCCATTTGCTCCATCCGCCAGCCGAGCGTGCCGAGACCGAGCGCCGCGCTCTCCAACAAGTGAACATTGAAGTCGCTTACTATGGATCTCGCTACCATGAACAACAGCTTCGACATGAATGCTGCTTCATCCGAGAATGTGCCTGCGCCTGCAACTGCAACATCGTCGCATGCCTCGACGAGTCCTCCGCCATCCGTCTCTGTCACCAGTCCCATGAGCATCGACGCTGCCTGTAATGCAAGTAGTGCGCCACATGCTCCTGCTATCAAGCGCCGCTCTCCCATCGCATGCCGAAGGTCAGTTTGTGATTTTTCAAAAAAAGAAAAAAAAAGAAAAAAGAAAGAGAAAAGAAAAGAAAAGAAAAGAAAAAAAGAAGAAAGGACGGTTTAATTCTCCTTCACCCTCCAGCGGAGCACTTGATATTGACTTTTGGCTTGACCCCCAGGTGCCGTCGAATGAGAAGTAAATGTATCCACGAAAAAGGTAAATCGCCGTGCAAGTCATGTTTCGAAGCCGGCATACCTGCTGAAGAATGGTAAATCGAGTCACCCTTCATTCCACTTTCCACTTGACCCCCCTCACCGTTCTTTGTCTAACCTCCACGACTCTCCTTTCATGCACAGTATCTTTCCCGCCAGAGGACAACCTGATTTGGACCGGGAGTATAGGCACCCTCGCACAAGATCAGACAAGTCCAACAGAGCTGTCACTGGAACCGCGGTCAAGTCTCGCCGTTCCATCACTGGAAGCTTATCAGCCTCGCCTCGACGCTCTGCCGATGACTGGGATTCACTGCCTCCCACAGAAGATGTCATCGATGGAGTGAGACTCTTCACTCAGCAGTATTTCCAACTTAGTTTCATACCCAAAGAGCAGTATGCCGAGCGCCTACGAAAAGACCTGCGGTCCACAAGTCTCTTCTTATTGATGAGCATCCTCAGCATTACAGCACGACTGAGTCCTGCTTTCAAGCTTCGCTACGGCACTGGCGTCAAGGCAGCCGAATATTTTATGGAGAGAGCTTCGTCCATTGCAAATGATGAAGTCTATCAGGAGCCTACACTGGAGCGATGCCAAGCCTTCTTTTTGCTAAGTATCGCTCAGCAGAGCAGCGGAGAGCGCAATAAGAGTTATGTGAGTGAAACGTGCTACTTTGTACACACGCAATATCAGAGGCAGCAAGACGCTGACATGCTTCTCGGTAAAGATGAATATGGGCATTGCCATTCGCATGGCTATTCTAATGCAACTTCACTGTGAGGAGACGTACCACGTCTCTAACCCAACTCCCGAACTCGTCATTCGTGCTGAATCGGCTCGCCGAACAATGGTAAGACAAAAAAAAAACAGATTTGTTTTTTTTTTCCTTCTCACCCAACTAATTCGAATGATGTTCCACTAGTGGATGTTATACAGCCACGACAATCTGCATTCTGGCCCTATGTCGCCTGTCTCCCTAGCAGCTAGCGACATGACCACTCTTCTACCTGGCGACGAGGAGGATTTTGCGCATGGCCGAGAGCCACGTTCACGGGCTGCTCTGGATGGCACGCCACCAGCCATTAATAATCCCAAGCTGATCCGAGATCCTGGCCGGTCACTATTCGCGACTCTCATGCAAGTCCACGGCTGGTGGAGCTTGGTTGGACGTCGCGCTGTCCGGTACAGCAAGAGTCCGCGGCCGTGGGATCCAGCCAGCGAGTTCTCTCAGACGGCGAGGAAGCTGCGAGAATGGGAGCAAGATCTGCCCCACGAACACGTCTGGAGCACTTTTCTTCTAAAAGGATACAAGGCTGAAAGCCAGGAGCTGGCATATCTCTGTGTGACTATGATGACGCGGTTGTCAAATATTGTGCTTCGGAGACCGTATCTGGTTGAGTAGGTTTTTGTTGTTGTTTTCTTTTGTTGTTGTTTTTTGCCTCATCGACCCGCCCTCTCCCCTTCATATCTCCTTCTCTTATTGGATTGGAAAACTAAGACAAGCCATTCTTTGCAGCATCATAAATCCGGATGAAAACGACACCGCCAAACAAGCCTTTTTCCAGTCCATGTCCGACGAAATCTTCGCCAACGTTCGCTACTTATACGAGCAAATTGATGCCCAATTTACCAATCGATCACCAGATGAAAGCGTTGGCGCCCAAATTGCCACCTTTTGTGTTTATACCTGCGGCTTATTCTCGACCTATCTCTGCAGGTATCCAAACAGTTGGTCTCCCCCATTTGCACATTTGCCCCCCTAATTGTTCTTGGCTTGTTGAATGCATAGAAGAATTTCCGACCAGATGCTGACCCATGCTGTTCTATCAGTCTGCAATGACAAGGCCCTCGTCCGCGACAGCCCGGTGATGCTCCAGCGAACTATCGGAATTCTCAAAGAATGCCAGCAAGTCTGGCCATTTGCCGGACGTTGGGTCGATGCCCTTGAGAGATTCTCTGTCGATCCGCAATCCGCGATGTTCAGCCACGAGGGCAGCATGGACGATGTCAAAGACGGCCTTCCACGTAGCATTCGCCAACTACCTCCTTTGCTTCCCAGCAAAGCATCATGTCGACAACCAGGTCCACATCATCCTCCTGTGAGCTTCCCGGAGCCAAACGTACTGCCCAGGCCACTCGGCACACAGCCCGAGCTTCCACCGGCGTCGTCCATCGAATCGCCTCCTCATCACCTTCCACCTCCCAGCTCCATCACAGGCGCTACGGTGAAACGGATACATCACCTTCCATCACCCCCTCCGCAGTATCCGCCGCCTTCATCATTTTCCCATTACTCGACAAACCACACATCATTACCACCTGCCATCTCACGATCGCCTCCCTATCCTGCTGCTCACCTCACACACTCTTCTCAATCACACATGATGCAGAAAAATCATAATGTGTTGACGCCGTCACAACACACGCCGCCGCCGCCGCCACCTCTCCATCAAACAGGTCGTCGAAGCGCAGACGGTCTAGGCATGCTCATCGACGCCTTTGACAATCGTCAAACGCCACTTCCACCACATGCTGCACGACCTTTTCATGCCCATCTTGGGCCAGGAACAGATGGGTTTGAGATTGAATTACAGTACTACATTGATGGGCCGCCAGCAACATGGTTGGACATGGCGCAATGCGGGAGAGGAACAGTATGATGCATGATGGATGATGGATGGAGCCACGAACACAGTGCAGAGTGCAGACTTGAAAGTGATATATATACCCCGGACATGTAGTGTAAGCATGCATGTGATGAAGAAGAATCTAAGTGATATGGACTACTCTAGCCATGCTTTCTCTGAAGAGTGCAGTTAAAACCATATACAATGATTGATTGTGTGTTGCCTTTGTGTGTCGCCTCTGCGTGTTGCCTTTATGCGCGTTGCCTTTGTGCGTACTGCCCCTACTGCGCGCTTTCATCTCCGTTTTCCAGCACCAGAAACGCCATCACACTGCGCCATATCTGTCATTGACACAAAAAGGCGACGGACTTTCTGCGTCGGGCACTTACATGGGAGGAACCTGCGCGAATAGACAGCCAAGGTCACGGCATAAAGCTAGCTACCCGTAGAGCTGGAGGATTCGGAGATTGCAGTGAAACTCACGGCAGTGAGTAACGGGCCTGGCTAAAACAAGACGGGCAATGCTAAAATTTTAGTCCGGGACATGCTGTTGGATGATTCAATAGGGCCAAAAGGGATGCGCGGACCTAATATTATAGTGGCTGCTGCTGCTTTCCTCGATGGCACATAGAATAATCCCAAGGAAGTGCCTTCTTTTTTTTGGTTTCTTAATTCATTTACTAAATGTCCTGTGTACGCTTTCCCATCTCAACCAAGCAGCGGCACCACTTGATGCACTATCTAGTCTTGATGCCAATCCGCTCCAGTCCGATCCCGTCTGCTCTCCTAAAGCAGCACCACGCACAATTGAATCCCGAGCCCACACAAGCGTTGCCCATCCCCGACACGCCCCAACTTGTTTCTGGACTTCTCAATACCCTGTTCACGACTTTGCCAATGCCATCTTCGCGGTACCTGCCGTTCATTCCCTTCTACCTCACTAACAATGCTGTAAAATAGAGCCGTCCTGCCTTGCAGTATGACGATGCTCCGGCAATTTCCATTCACTTGAATGGAGGAGTCTAGTGCACCAAAGATCAAAAGAAAAAAAAAACCATAAACGGGCCAAGTCGAAAAATCAAGTAGACAGCTAACACGCGGCGGGGGGAGAAAAAATGAAAACAAACACCAAGGTGAAAAAAGACCAATGACTAAAGAGTAAAAAGTGCCGCCTGTACTCCTTGTCCGCTCTACATGACTTTTGACGTGCCACCGCTTACCTGTTGAATCAACCTCAACGCAGGGCTTTACATGACTTTTCTATTCCTTCGTTGTAGCTTGAAATGATTAAACAAAAAGATGTGTGTAATGTGCAATAATAGTTATCGGGTAGTGAGAAAAAAAAGGGGGAGAGAAAAGCGGGGAGAGGAAAAAAAGTTTTTCGTGTAGTGTATGACAAGAGGGGCCAGGGAGTATCGTCGTCAAGCGACATCAGAGGAAGTGTTTGGTGTGAAAGAAAAACACGGAAGGGGTATTTGGAATTACTGGGGTGTTGTGGGAAATGGGGAGAGAGAGATCTATGCACACGTGAAAAATGAGTCGTAGAAATTCGTTTGTGTAATCATGTGTTGTGACTTGAGGGGAAGGAAATTCATGGCATGAGACTCTTTTTGCCGGGTTTGCTGGCACAAAATCGTGCACTCGATTGCAAGTCTTTCGGGGACTGTCGGACGGAGGCGATGGAAGGGGGAAAGAGGACACACGGTCGTGTTTTTTTTTTTTTTCGTCAAGCCCACATCAGCTTCAGGGCCTTACGACATGACGGTAGCGGTGCCACCAATTTGACGCTTGACCTGCTCGCGTGCCCAACGAGCAGTCTCAATGGTTCGCGACGCGAAATCACGATTAGTCTTGGTCTCTTTGATCATGGCAGTAATCCAATCTTGTCGGAAAGCCTCGACCAATTCGCCATTGGGATAGGCATCAGCAAGGTCACTATTTTTTTTTCAAGACGTTAGCGATTTTTTTATGGCAAAAATGATTGAAGAAGCAGGAACACAAAGATGTAGTTTGCTTTTACGTACCCGATGACACCCATGCTGGCACGCATGAGCGACTCGCTACGAAGGGTATCATTGGCGATTTGCGCGAGAAGGTTGAAAATAGTTGGAACGTATTGCTGGAGTAATTGAGCTGGAAGAAGGTGAGAAAGAAGAAAAAAAAAGAAAAGAAAAAAGTGAAGTCAGTCAGTATAATTGCGCGACCTGATTTAGGTAGGAACAACGGTTCATAAGCGGCTTACTTTTGTTGCTGGCCTTCATAGCTCCAATGATGCCGCCCCAAGCATCCATAATACCTTCACGAAGAGATATGACATAGTCGACCATCTCCATAGGACCGTCGGGCGACGCCGTCACAGTCGCGGCCTGCTCCAAAACTGTTGCTACCACCGACAGGTATGTTTCGTAATGTCCAGTGATGGCACTAGCAATGTCACCAAAGCATTGCAAAATAGCCGGCTTGAACTGGTTCGACAAGGAAGGGCTCTGTTCATAATTAGTATCGTGAGGTAAGTTGAAAATCCATCATTCATCATCATCGTCATCACCACCATCACCATCACCATCATCAACAATGACATCGGCAAATGACAACAGAAAAAAAAACCGTCAGCAGGCCCGGAATATGTCGACTTACTCTCAGGTTATTGAGCAGGTAATTCATGAAATTGTCGCAGTATGGTTGGCTGCGCTCGCCCATGGAGCGAGTAATATCGCTCACGAGGCCAATAGCCATGGAGCAGAGACTAGGTTCTTCCTGGTTTCCGAGCGCGTTGTACAAAAAGGGCGAAAAAGCGTCCATGTATTTGCCAAAGTCCTCCTCCATGGCCGTAGACAAGGCGGATATGGTGCCGAAGACAGCTTCGGGAACACTGGACTTGCTGCCGACGCTGTTCAGAATCTGAAGCAAGGCCTGCATGATGCGGTCTCCTTGCGAAATGACATCCTTGTCAAGTCTGACAATGGTGGCCTGCAGCACGGTGCACAAGCTATTTTGCATTTCTTCGAGGGTGATCTTGTCCTCGACGCTGACAACCTGAGATTGCAGAGGAACCGTCTCCTCGAGACGCTTCATGATGACATCAGCGAGAGAGGCAATGGCCTGGAAACTGTCCGTGGCCGCGTTCTGTACAAAGACATTGAGTACCTCGTAGGCAGCAGTGCGCACCGATGTTTCGGTATCTGGTCTAGCAGTGACATCGAGTAAAGTGCTGACGGCCTGGTTGAAGTGGATGGTAAGCGGGTTGGAGAAGGCACCGAAATCACCGGCGAATCGCTCAGCGAGGTTCATGAGAGCCCAGCAGCACGAGGGCGCCATCTTGGCATTGCTCAGGAGACCCTTGAATAATGCCTCGATGAGGGAGGGAAGGTGCTGAGCGGGATCGATAGCCTCGGCGCACGCGTACGTAACACGACCCAGTGTGAAGGCGGTCGAGTCCCTGACCTGAAGATTCCCATCATCCATCATGGTGATGAGAATAGGGAGAGCCTGCTTCACGATGGGGTCCAAGACCTTTTCATCAGGACCCTCCATGATGGCACCAAAGGCCGAGACGGAGGCGTCACGGTAATGCCAATCATCGGATCGCAGGTTGTTCTCGACGAACTGCAGCACAGGAGTAATAATGGTAGCACCAACAGCCTGAGAATAGAGCTGTAAGCACTGGTAGGCGGCGCGAGAAATGTTGTACTCGTCGTCGGTGGCGTCCTCGTCCTGCTTGGTGAGAAGCATCAGCAGCACGGGAACAACCTCGTTGGCGGCAACACGAGCGAAATTGTAGAATGGGCGCATCTGGTCATGGCTCTCAACCTGAGAATTGTCATCTTCGATGGAATATTCCTCCTCGCAGACAGTGCTCCAGAATTCGACAGCCAGCTTGGCGACATCCTCGTCGTCGGATCTCATGCCAAGAATGGTGAGACCAAAGAGTGCCTTTTCCATATAAAACCGCATGTTCTCATAGTACAGAGCCATGATCCTGTTGAGACAACCAAAAGCACCTTGCTGAATACGTGAGTCGTCGGCCTGGGTGGCCTCGCAGACGACCTGCATGATGTAATTGCGCTCTCCTTCATGCTTGAAGTTACTGCTGACGAATTCCAACGAGTCACAGAGTGCGGTGATGGCGGCCAGTCGAACTTCGTTGCTTGTCTCTTCCTTTCTGGCACCTTGAACGACGGCCGTCAGAATGGCGTTGGAGTGGGAAATGAGGGCGAGGCGAAGTTCTGAGTCGGAGCTCTCGCAAATGTAACCAATGGTGGTTAAAGAAGCCTGCTTCTGATGGTCGGCACCGTCCGTAACGTTCTTTACCAAAAATGGCATCAGGTCGTTCCACTGGTTGCGAGGCAGTTCAATGGCCGCAATGGATGAGATGACCTGGGCAGCAGCGTTGCCGGCCTGTGTATTGTCAGAAGACAAGGTTTGCAGCGTGAGCTGCTTGACGCGTGTCTTGGTATCTTCGTCCGTTTGTTGTAGCCATTTCGTCTGAAGCTCTTGCAGGCGGGCAAAGTCGCGGGTTGTGAAGGCGTTTTTCAAGGCCAAACCGGCCGCAACTCGGATGGAAGCATCTGCTTGGTCGTTGGCAAGCTCTTGCACCAAGGTCGCCAGGTAGAGCGGCTGTATTTAAAGAGGAGGCAAGGACATTTGGTCAGCGAACAAACTCTAAAAATAGAAGAGGAAAACAATGACAAAAATGAGGATGAGGGGGAAAACAAAGAAAAAAAAGCACATGTGCGAAGTAGATGGGCGGGCATCAAGGAAAGAAGGGGGGGAAGAGACAGAGAGGGAGACAGAGAAGAGCAAAATTCCGACAATGAAGGGAAGATTGTAATTGGAAAGCTGTCGACAGAGAAAATGAGGGCACAGCAAAGAAACTCACAAAGTTATTCTCGGCGGCCTGGCTCAGTTGCTGCTCGGCAGTGTTTCGCAGATTCGCATCTTAGTTTTCGGGAGCATCTGTTAGCCAAGGTCTGTTTGTTTGTTTTTTTGTTATTTTGTTGTTTGTTTCCGGTTGGCGGCCACGAAAAAAAGTGACATGTTCTCGCCACCTTTGGGCTTTCCAATAAAAAGATGAAAAAATAATAAATAGTAAAATCAAAATAAAAGAGCATCCCCTGAGAAGGGCGTGGTTGTTCAAAACGTGTCACGGCCGCGGTGCAGCGCGTATGACGAGGACACCCTCGAAGACGGGCAGGTTGCAAAGCGAGGGACTCGGAAGCGCACCGAGAGGGGGGGAGGGGCGGAGGCAGAGATAACAAAACAACGGACCAAGAACAAGAGGCTACACTTACCCGGAGACAGCGAGTTGGCGAGCACCTGGTTGATCTCTGAGCTCGACATGATGATGGATGGCAGAACGACGTCTCGTCATGCGGCTCTCGTTGATGTTGGGTAGGAGAGAGAAGGTTTCGCAAGGAGGGCCAGGAACTGGCAGGTAGGCAGGCAGGCGCACGTGTGAAAGGCAGAGGCGGAGACGCCAAACGCAGTGAGTGGGGGGTGGGTTGTTTTTTTTTTTTTTTTTTTTTGCCGTTTATGGTGGTGGTGGAGGTTGTTGTGGTGGTGGCCAAGCAGGTGAAGAAGAAGCAGACAGACCAGACGGGTCGAAGCGGGCGTGCGGTGCGGAGAAGTGGCAGCGGGGGAGACGCCCAGGACGCTGTATGTTTGTACTGCGGCGGAAACCAAACCAGACGTCTTTCTGCAACTGCTGAGGAGGGTGTTTGCCAGTACGAGGATAAAGAGGAAGTTGAGGAAGATGGTGGCAGGAAAGAAAAGAAAAGAGAAAAAGAAAAAAAGAAAGGACGTCGAAGAGGAGGAGGGCAGCGACGAGATGATGGAGGTTCAAAGTCGTGGAAGGCGACGGAACATGGAGCACGGAGCACGGAGCATGGAGTGCAGGTGTCCAGATCAACGTCAACTGCGTCAACTGCGCCTGGTCGGAATGGCCAGCGGGATCAGGGGCACCAGGGGCTTCAGTGGCTTGCACTTGCGCGTCCTGCAGGGGCCATGGCCGCTGGAGCGGTCACAGGGCAGCCACTAAGAGCGCTGTGGGGACGCTGCGAGGGCGCATCTGTCCTGCACACTGAACATTCAATGTTGCCTTGAATCAATCATGGATGTTTTCCCCATCTCCATGTTGTCAATGATGATGTCCTTTATTTATCTCCGTTTGCTGGGCATGAAGCACCCTCTCCGACATGCAGGCTCACGCAGCCGCTGCAACATGACTTTACTTTTCTTTACCTTGAGTAGCACCTAAAGAAGGTTCAGTATTTGGGTACTTGCCGTATACACGGGCTGTGATACCAGACCAGACTGTTCAGCCAATACAAAAAAACAGGAAAAAGGAAAAAAAAGCGGCACATGCAATCTGCGAATCCCCCAAGTTCAGAAATGCCGACGTTTTATTTTTCTGTGCGTGTGCGGTGTGTGTGTGTGTGTGTGTTTTTTTTTGCTTTTGCTTTTGCTTTTGCTTTTTTCCCGCTCAAGCACGCCCTTGATTTGATTTTTTCCCTTTCATTTTTCGTTATTTTCCCCGTCTTTCTTTCTGTGACGTCTCCATGGAGGGGGGAAGCCCTCAACAAAGGCGGGGTATCGGCATCACAGACCACGAGCAGATTAGCACTTCGGATTCACTGCCATGCGAGTACGCGGTATGTACATTGCACGGAAAGGTCTACGCGGTGATCACAACGCAAGGACAATAACAATTGATAAATAAACATCTTTTTACACAAACCCTCTCTTTTCATCTTGTTCAACTCTGAAAGTCGTCTGGCTGCATCTTGCATTAGTAAAGCATGTACCTCCCAGGTACCCGACCTGACTAACCCGTCCTGCTCGAGTCTCAACCCGGGCGTTTTTGTCTCCCGCCCCCCCTACGCCGGCCAATCAATTCGCCAGCCCATCAGCCCGCCAGCCCATCAGCCTTTGAACAGCCTTGGACCAACGGGCAAAAGTGACCAAGACTTGGCTTGGCATGTGCGTGATTACGGCGCAAGCATGTGAGCATCTGCGTTCTGCGACTGAACAGTACTTGTTACCAGGTAAATACCTACCTACTTAAAGTACGTACTATGTACTTATGTTCTTGAACAGTAGGTAGGTACTTACTTAAGTAGCATACTTGTATCATGCTGTGTAAAGTACATACCTACCTAGTGCTTGTATAGTGGTGTCTCCTATTGTGAGCGGTACATACCACCATGCGCACTACTCCTTAAGCAAAACACCAAACACAGCCCACGAAAACACGACCCAGGAGAAAAATGAAATAAACTGCCTGTTATCCCTTTCCCATCATCTCCCATCATTCCCTCTCGAGTCAGCCGGGCAATCCCCCTATTCGCATTAAACTCAGCCCAGCCCACACGTCTTCCATGCCTGCCAACTTCCAACTAAAGTACTCGCAAGTACTTCAGGTACTCATTTGCTCCCCCCCCACTGCTTCCACAGCAACAACACACTCCGTCACCACTCCGACTAGCGGGGGAAGCACCCACGCCACAGACAGAGAGGGGGGGGGGGGAGTGACCCACGAAGGAATGGGGAGTCATGGAGGACATAATACGGTTTATGCGTGATGTAATGGTGCTGGGTGGAAATGAATTCACTTTTGAAGGGTAATAAGATTTATCGGGGTCATGTCACAATATTGGGTATGAATTTATCTTTTTCTTTTTTTAGGCTCAAGCCCAATGTTATATGACACACGCCAAAGCTTGTTGTTTTTTCTACTCTGTCGTGTGTTCTGAACTTTGAGTTCAGTGCAGGGTAATGGCATTGAGGGGTGATGTCATGGCATGACATGAAAATGAAACACTTTTTTTTACCGCCATCATTCAATGTTAATTCATGTAGTTGTCAAGGATACTAGAACTTACAAGTATGCAATCACGTCGCACAGAATGATGCATTAAATGCCATTATTATTTTTATGCGTCTCTGCTCTGTCTGTTATTCATGTTGCTTCAACCGCCGCCGTAGGCGCCATGGACGTCTTGCAGCTTTTTAGAAAACAAATGCCCTGCTGGAGTGCACATGGCGGGATGTACGCGAAAGGCACGACTGCGTCGATGACGTATGTTTACAGGTCGATACGGGCGTGGTGCAGTACATATGTAAATGGAGGTGTGCTATGTATATGTTAATATATTAATCAAGATGTGCGATACATATTTACGTATGAATATAGATGTGCGATGCATTTGCACAGTACCCAGATAAAATTGAACACCAAAAAGGGGGATAAATCGTAAAGAAAGACATAATCACATAACCGCCTCTTTTGACCGCCCATTCTTGTCCTTTAGTACTTCATCATCAGTCATAATGTCGTCAATTTCAAACATAGTCCCGTTAACCAAAACGCAATGCCCGTTGTCTCGTTCCTGCTCTTGACCCCTACAATGTGCTCGCGAATGCGTCGGCCGATGTACGCTTTACACGGCGAGTAGCACCAAACGTCTATCCAAGCAAATACAGCATCTACCGCATATACCCCCGTCCCGACCCCCGACCATCGTAGATAAACTCCCTCTCTCGGATCCGCTCGTCGTCCCATTCGTAGTCGTACTCGCGGTGGTGAGGGTGCGGATGCGGGCGCTGCTCGTAGTGGTTCCGAGGATGCCGTCGGTACCAGTCGTCCATGTACTCTCGTTCCCATTCCGCCTCTCTGTGTCGACGACGGTGTCGGCGTATGCGGGAGGTTAGTTCTGTGAGTTGTAAAACTTCGTCCTGTTGATTTGCAAAAAGAGTAGCAAGAAAGAAGAAAAAGTCAGCTGCGGCTCTGATTTTGTTTCATTTTCATAGAGGGTCAAGTGTTGGATTTTATGGAGGTAGAGTTGATGGGATTGCCTTGAGATGATCAAGTCTTGCTGCTTTTTACGACGTACATATTTTAGATAGTCCATAATGTAAAAGAACCACTTGGTCTCTTCGTATCGGTAGCCCATCTCCTCAATGGCTTCTCGGCAGACCAAGTCCTTGGTAATCTCCGTCCACATGTCACGGCTCGGCGGCGCGGGGGGCGGTGCTGGCGTGCGGGTCACTCGGCGCTCAATATCGACGTCCACGTCAATTTCTCTTTCGCGATCGTATACCGCCACAGAGGAGGAACGATGGTCTCGGCCGCCGTGACTCGTCGAGGGCGAGGACTGTCTCGCCGGCACGAGAGCCCCGTCCCTTTCCGGGATGAACTTTGTCCTTCGGACGCCGCTGTACTTGGACCAGTTGGTCTCGGTGCTCGCGCCGCCCACGCCATCCATGCGAACTTTTTCTGTCCCCGGCGGCACGTCCACAATGGTCCAGTCCTTGGTGGCGCCGTGGTATGCTTCGCCGATGCGTCCACGGGAATCGATTCTCCCAGAAATGTAGTCTGCCTCGTCGTCGTCTGCCGGTGAGGCAGCAGGAGCGGCCGAGTGTGACCGACGGCGATCGTCTATGCGGACACGATCCATGTCTCTGCGAAGACTGATCTCGTCATCGTGATAATGAGAGCGGCGCTCACGCGATGGCGACCGGTGACGAGAAGTCGAGCGATGAATGTCGACGTCTACCTCGGTGCGGTTCTTGGACAGCGAGATGTCAATGTCGGTTTCGCGCTCGCGGACATGACTATGGGAGCGAGGTCTCGGCGGCGGTGGAGACGGCATCTTTGCCCGGATGACGCCTTTTCGTTGAAGAGAGAACATGTTAGATGTCATTGAATTTTTCCCTCAGGGTGCTTCTTGATGTATTGCCTGGTGCGCCGGGGTTTAAGATGAATGATTTTTCTTGTTATTCGTTTACACTGTTGATGCGCAACAGG
Organism: Claviceps digitariae; assembly: GCA_018360205.1. Taxonomy (NCBI): domain Eukaryota; kingdom Fungi; phylum Ascomycota; class Sordariomycetes; order Hypocreales; family Clavicipitaceae; genus Claviceps; species Claviceps digitariae. The sequence continues at coordinate 60,529 of SRPT01000042.1, read as the reverse complement.
GCGCATCGTTTCCGCGTGCCAGACCATTTCCGCCTCTTTTTTAAAAAAAAATAAAAGAAAAGAACAAGAAAAAAGGAAGATTAGAAGAGAGAAAACAAAGACCTACCGTGGTCAATATCGGTATAATGTGTTATCACCTCCCGCTCAATAACCGGACCCCGTATGACCGGCGGAGGCGGCGGCATCGGTGGGGGCGACGGCGACGGAGTCGGCTCCCTCTCCTTCTCCTTCTGAATGATTCTCGTATGAATATGCTCCTTGACAGGAGAGGGACTCCTCCTCCTCCTCTCGACGAAGCGAACCGACTGCACAGACGGGGACCTCCTCCTCCTCCTCTCGACCGAGGGGCTTCTGGCCCTCTCGCGTTCTCGCTCCCGCTCCCGCTCCACGATCCTCGTGCGCGAGTGCTCGTGCTCGTGGCCATGTCCGTGAAAATGAGGAGACTCGCTCCTTGGTCTGCGGACCAAACGCTCCTCGCGTACACGAACAGGACTCGGGCTTCGCGGGCGCCGATCCCAGGTTTCCACGTCTCGCTTTCGGAGAACCATGGGCCCAGCTTCGGTGCGTCGATGGTCTTCGCGCAAAAAGGACGGGGCAGACTCCCTCTCGCGGACGGGGGCGGGGGGGCTCCGCGTCATGACTCTGTGGGAGCGATAGTCGGCATTGTCGAAGCGGGCGTCAGATCGTCGAGGAGCGGCGTAATAATCGCGCTCCTCGAATTCAGTCATCCGGGCACCGCGCTGAGACATGGTGGCGCCGGGGAAAGGTCAACCGTCAACAAAAGAATAGAGGTGAAAAAAAAAGAAGAAGAAAAGGAGAGAAGCGTCTGTGTTGTGTCAAAGGGGTGATCTGGATATAACTATTCGTCTATCCGTGTAGACAGGACGGAAGAATGGACGGGGAGAAGAGGCGACAATGACAGAAATGCGTTTCTCGAGTCTTGAACCGCGCAATGCAGCAAAGGGTAGATAAATCTCAGCCCTCAGGCTCCAAGTACGTATGTAAAGTAGCAGGCAGCTCAATCGGCGGTCCAGAGTCTAGATGCAAGTCCGAAAAGCGGAAGGAACCCAGGGGATGGATGCAACGTGGTCCCCGGTCAAAGAACAAGTCCCAAACGACGTCACGGGCAGAAAGAAACAGTTGACAATGAATGCGCTTGTTTGAAAAGCCGGTGGCTGGCGCTGGCCGGCGAGAGCGAGTCGTCCGTCAGTCGAGCGACAAAGCAATTGTCTGAAAGCGGGGCGATATATCTGGAGAGACAAAGGACATGAAGCAAAGCAAAGAGCCAAGCAAATGCAAATGCAAATGATGCAAATGCAAATGCAAAAGCAATGCAAAAGCAGAAGCAGGAGCAGAAGCAAGCCCAGACGCACAATGGGCAGCAAAAGCGGATCGGATCGGGACGGCCCAAGCCAGCGCCGCACGCCCAACTACTAAGATAAGTAAAGATCTTGGCAACAATGGCTGCTGGCTGGCGCGACGGAAACAGAAACTTGAAACTGCACGAGGTGGCAGGTTCTGGCTTTGCAGAAGCAGGATGTTGGATGTTTGGATGTTGGACGCTGGATCATGGATGTTGGATTAATCTTATGAGGACGGCAATAAATGACGACAGCTGAAAACGGGCATCGAGGGCAGATGACTGTCAGCGTCGTCAGTCAGTCCATGTGTCCATGTGTAGGTCACGGCCCACGCCAGCTGACGACATCTGGCGGGAGGGACAGGACTGGCTGGCTGGATTGGCTGGCCTGTCATTTCTTTCTCCACCCCTCCCGGCCAGTGTCTCAACTGTCTTCTCGTCTGGCCCAAATCAGGATTGAACCGTCATTGATGCCTTACGTGCCAGACTGGTCCGTCCAGGTACTTGGAAACACTGAAGAGCTCTACCGTACTTGGCTATGGGTAGGACCAAGGACAGGAATCAAAAAAAAAGAAAAAAAAAAAAAAAAAAAAAAAAAAAAAAAAAAAAAAAAAAAAAAAGAGGACAAGAGGATAAGAGCGGAGAAAAATAGGAAAGAGTAGAATTTATAAATAAAATAAAATAAAAGACAAAAAGGCTTCAGCATGCATCATCCATTTCATAATAGCCTCCCATCCCCCACGTCCTTTCGCCTGTGGTAACCTCGCCTCTATGCAATTCCTCTCTTGACGTCCTTGGCATCCAGGCCCGTCAACCCCTTTGCTGGACGGGGATAATCAGGTCGTCCTTCGAGAATGTCAACCACCTCGCGTAGCTCGAGCCAGTGTGCAAGCTTGGGTCTTCTGTTGGGCCAGTCGGTGCCTTCCTCCTCGAGAGTCTTCATCGGGGTAAAGACGACTTCGGATCCCTGGATGCCAATCACGCTCGTGCTGTTGGGGTCCTTCTTGACGCGGTTATGCGCGTTCCGGCCATATTCTTCCAGGTGCTGGATGCACTTGATGGCCAGGCGGACGGCGCGGCATCGATCCATCGGAGATGGCACGCCGCCCTGCTGTACGTGGCCGGGGATGCTTTCGCGGCTCTCGAATCGATCATGGGCTTCTTCCCGGATGATGCTGGCAATGAGCTTGGCATCGTACACTTTGCTGGCCTTTTCGTTGACCAGGATGAGACGACCGGCCCGGGATTGACCCCGGTCCTTTCTAAACACCTCCTTGAGATGGTTCACGTCCGCGTTGAGCATCTCCAGGCTGATGCCTTCTTCCGGAATGTAGACGGCCGACGCGCCCACGCTCAGCCCACTCAGGGTGGCGACGTATCCGCAGCGACCGCCCTGCGTCTCAATGACAAAGACCCGTCGACGAGTAGCCGATGCCGACTGTTTGATCTTGTCACAGTAGCTGACCAGTTCGTTGAGACACGTGTCGGACCCCAGCGAGTATTCCGTGCCGGGGACATTGTTGGAGATGGTGGCCGGAAGTAGACAGATGGGAATGCAGAGCGACGGGTAGTTGTCTCTCGCCTTTCGCAGCTGCGAGACGGAGTGGAAGGCTTCGAATCCGCCGACAATGAACAGCGCATCGAATTCGTACTGTTCAATCAGGTTGGCAATGAGCTCCATGCCCGACTCTTCAGGCAGCTCGCGGTTGGTCCCAATCTCGGAGCCGCCCTTGCTGGCCCAGCTGTCCACCTCGAGCCAGTCGAAGCGCCTCACAGAACCAAGCGGCTTGTCGTCATGATGGCGGGCAAAGCCTGCGAACCCGTTATAAATGGCAATGGGCTCGTGCCCTCTGCTGATGCAATATGCGACGGCCGCTCGGACAGCAGCGTTCATACCGCCGGCTGGGGCACCAACGTTGATGATTCCAATCTTCATGCGCTGTATGTAGAGATTGGGGTCAGTCCATTGGCACAAAATAGGGGATGGAAGACAAGAAAAGAAAGAAGAAAAGGAGAAAGAAGGAGAAAAAGAAAGGAATATGGACAGAGAAAGAGGGTGTAGGACAGTCGGGCATTTCACTTACGTGCTTCTCTGGTAGCTTGTGGTCGTCAATCAAAACATTCGTCGTCGTGATATAAGACTTGTATTGGTCGGCAAATTCGGTATCGCGGAGCGACATGGCCCTGTCGAATTCTTTGTTGTCCACCGCCGCAGCCACCTTCTTGGTCTCTTGCACCGCCTTCATCAATGGCTTGCGCACAATCTTGTTCTCATTCATGGCGATGAAGCAAGTCTCGGTCTCGGGAGTGGCCTCCAGGACTGCCTTGACGGCCTCGACACCTTGGAGGGTGGAGAGCAGTCTGTCGTATGCCACAGCGGTGCCTCCTCGCTGGACGTGGCCCAGCGTAGTGATGCGCGTGTCAAGGCCCAGACCTCCCTCCGTCTTATCGGAGAGGAGATCCCTGATCTCTTCCGAACTGATCTTGTTCCCGTCCTTGTCGCGGGCGCCCTCGGCGACAATGACAATGGTCTTGCGCTTGCCCATTTTCCGATGGCGATTGACCACGAGAGACATGTCTTCTCTCCAGTCGTGCTCCTGGGGACGTTCGGGAATGAAGACAAAGTCGGCGCCCGTGGCGACGCCGGCGAGTAGTGCCAGCCAGCCGCAATGGCGTCCCATGACTTCAATGACAAAGGCACGCGAATGGGATGAGGCCGTGGCCTCGATGTAATCGACCATTTCGCAGATTCGAGACAGGGCAGAATAACAACCGATGGTGGCATCGGTACCAGAAAGGTCATTGTCGATGGAGCCAACGATGCCGACAATGTTGAGGTGCTTGTAAGGGGCAATCTGGGACTTGGAGAGCTCCCCGTTGGCGACGAGCTCCTGTAACAAAGACGGCCACTCGGTGCGGAACCTGTCAGCACCAGTCAGAGAGCCATCGCCTCCGCAGATGATCAAGGCATCAATTCCGTTGAGCACCATGTTTTTCGCGGCTGCCAGTCGGCCAGGTCGTTCGTAGAAGGCCATGCATCGAGCTGTGCCGATCAGAGTACCGCCCTCGGACAGCCATCCACGCACATGGTGCCAATCCATCTTTTTGATCAAATCGCCTCCACGAACCAGACCCTCGTAACCTTCGTAAACAGCGTAGGCGTCGCAGCCCAAGTGAATGGACATGCGCACGACGGCGCGAACCACTCCATTCATGCCTGGGGAGTCACCCCCGGAGGTCATGACGGCGATCTTTTTCTTGGGAGCCATGACTGAAGCTGAAGCTGGAGCTGGAGATGAAGCCAACCGTCGTAGTAATGGCAACGTCGACGACACGGCAAACAATGTCAGCCCAGCGAACAGAGCTCGCCAGAAGGGTGTAAGAATGTTTCGAAGCGGCGCGAAGAGGATATCGAGAGGTCGGACGAAGAGCCGCGGGTAGGGCGCCGCAGGCATTTATCTTTTTGGAGCCGCCCACTACCTAGCACCTCGATGGCAGAATGGAATGGCAGGCAAAGAAGGGAGCATGCATATGATATGATTGAAGGAGAGCGGAACGTAGGACAGCGTAGGACAAGAGGCGGTTTATGTCTCCAAAGAGGCACGGGATTGGCGAGTTTTGAGGGGGGCGCCGGGCGAAGAGAGAGAAGTTGTTGGAGAATTGGAGAGTTGGAGGGGCAGCAACCGTTGAAAGTTGGCTGCTGCTGCAGAGTGACGCTGCATCCGTCAGGCCATGCAGCAACAGGCCATGATCCAATCAATGCAGCAACAGGCCATCCGAGGATCCGACAGACCACCAGATGTGTCAGGATAGCTGTCAATTATTTAAAAAATCACGTCACTTGCAGTTAAAGTATCAGCGTCTCTTAATTTTGTGGTCTTGTTTGTTTCGACAGCTCAACCCTTTTTGTTTTCACTACTTTTTTTTTTTTTCTTTTTTCGCTGGTGCTGTGATGCGGGGCAGCCAGCCACTCACTCAACCCCTCCATCCAGCTTACGTTGAGCTGTGGCAGCATCTGAATCCTGCACGGCACAATCCACGCTTACCGGTGCTTGCTCGGTCGCATCTGTGACGAGGGAAGGGACGGGACGGGACAGGTCAGGAGCTTTGGGGTGTGGCTGAGCAACAGCTGGCTGCATACATCTGTGGCGCGGGTACTGCACGGCCACGTTGCATCACGTCACGTCGGGTCACGTCACGTCACTGGCCGGTGTCTTTTTTGCTTGCGCAACTGAGGTCTGGTGATTCTGACGACCTTGATTTTCCAATGCGCTTTTTCGGCTCACCGACACAGCAACCGCCTCCATAGATGTAACCGCCTTACGAATCGATTCCGCTCGAGGGGCGCACAAGCAGCCATGACTTCCGCCGACGGTCCGCCATTGTCCCTGCGGCCCTTCCCCGTCGCCGACAAGGCGCCCAAGAACCTGGCCGAGTTCATTGTCCGCGTCAACGCGCAGCCAGGAGGTTTCCGCGCCGTCACCGAGGACAAGCTCCGGGACGAGATCAGAGCCAGAGAGACGCCCAGTGCAGCCGACTCGGACCCCGAAGACGTGGACATGTCGGATGCGAGCCACGACGAGGACCAGCTTTCCAAAGACCCCAGCCTTGCGCGAATCGAGGTTTTGAAGAACATTGAGTGCGTGCCTCCAGCTTTTCGTCGTTGTTGTTTTTTTTCGTCGGTGCTTGTGTATATCAGTTGGAGAAGTAAATTCTCGGAAAATAAAACAAAAAAAGAAAAAAAGAAAGGAAAGGAAAGGCAAAAAAATTAATGAATTGTGCTCGTATTTGCAGAATCGCTAGCAATACCGCCATGTTGACGCTCGACTCACTGTCCCTGCTCCTGTCCAAGCAGAGTCCCACGCAAGCTGGCTTGACGCTCTCGCAGCAATTACGAGACATGGTCGGCATTGGCACCCTTGGCGCAGATCGACTCGACGAACCGACCACAAAGCCGAACAAAGCCGCAGATGAAGAGGAAGTGGCCGTTGGTCTGACACTGATGCATATCAACCAAGCACGAGATGCCGCCGAGCAGGCGGGCAAGTTCCTGCAAAAGGAGGTTGAGGCAGAGAATAAGTACTGGCAGGATGTCGTGGCCGTCAAGCAAGCCGGATGGGCCATCTGCAGAGTGCCCAATGAACGACATACGCTGGGTGTTAAATTTGGCTTCTCCGAGGGTACGTACGTTGTCGGTTGGCGCTGAGTGTCAGACAAAAATAATCAACATGAAATAAAAAAAAAAATTGGCGATTCGTCATACGTCGTGCGTTGCGCAGACTCTGGCTAACCCGACATACAAGCTGCCGCCGAGTTCAAAAACAACGGCCTGGCCCCAATGAACAGAGGCCATGGTGGTTCCATTGAATTGGACCTCGGGAGGCTCGGGGGCGTATCAGAAGGACTCATCGTCACCTACGAAAAGGATGACAAAGTTGTCGGCCGCTCGATTCCTCGGCACAGGTCCAGCGACGGCGCCTCGCTCGAGTCCCGTGTTCTTGAAGCCCGTAACACCATCTTCTCTCAAGAGCTCTGGCACGAGTTGGTTCGCGAAGCTCGTACGCTGGCCGCGTATGATGTCAAGCTCGAGGGGTCAAGACTGATCTACCAGGTCGACGAGTCCTCAAGGATCATCCTCGAGTTGGTGGCGCTCGAATCGTGTCCCGCCATGGACGAATTACTACTACCCGACGGCGACGGCGACGGCGACGGCAGCGACAACTCCTACTACAACAACATGGCAGAAACGATATCGCTCTCCCTGCACATCCTCCTCAGCTACGCCCACCGATACAACGAGCTGATGAGAACACGGCCCATACCACCACACATCTCGCGAACCCGAGGCCAACAAGTCTACGCCCTGCTCCGGCCCGTCATCGCACGCATGACATTTGTCCGCAGCATCCGAGCATGCACCGAATTCATCGGCAACATCACAAAGACCCTCCACCGCGCCGGCTTCTCCTCTTCGTCATTCACCCTCAGAACAACACCCTACTCCGTCGTCGACGCCACCACCGCAAACCACGGGCCCAACCAGCCGGCCAGCTCGCAGTCGCTCGTCCGCAACACTCTCCAACCCATCGAGTCCAACATCAACTGGACCATCGTCCCCGACATAAGCCTCACCATACGCAGCCGCACATTCCTCTTTCCCGTCACCACCACCTTTTACCACATTGTCCTGCCGTCGTCGTCGGTCCTTCGCAGTCTTTGCCCGCCATTTCCAGATGGATATGTTGACACGAGAGGCTTGTTTGGCTACATCTGCACCGCGACCGCCCGTGTCCTGGCTTTTTACTTCCTCAACAAGCTCTGTGCTGCTGATTCTGGCAATGGTTCTGGTGATGGTGATAGTTCTGGTCCTGGTTCTGTTCTTGTTCCTAATTCTGGCCACGATTCCAGTTCTGGTCCTGCCCCTGATTCTGGTCCTGCCCCTGATTCTGATCCTGCTCCCGGTCCTGGCTCTGCCCCCGTTCCAGACGACGCCCCCACTCCACCGAAATGGATGCAAACCCCCCACAATGCCTCCATCCGTCTCGCCTCGAATGATAACCACGAGATACACTTCTCCGTCATAGACACGCCTATCACGCTCCTCCTCTCTAGCACACTCCCCCAGAGTGACCGTGGCAACAGCGACGGCGACACAGACACTCCCCCCGCCAGCGCATCGTGGAAATGGACCGCCCTAGAAAGCGACAGCGAGTCGCACACCATGGAAGACGTGGTTACTCGTTGCGCAGCGTCAATCGTCATGGGGGTATCCGATTCGGCTGACTAGGAGAGGAAGTAGGAGGTACTTATGCCAAGTAAGTACTCATGTAGATACCTGCGTGGTGCAGTCACAGGTTAGACCTTGCAATATATACCCGGTTGAAGCCATCCATTGTTTGTGCGAGACGGAGCTACACTCTACTCCCCGCACGTACTACTTCTTGGACCAACCACCATTCATACCCTCTACCAAGCATGTCAAAAATGGGTACGTGGTGTAGCCTCATCGTCGAGATGGCTAAATAACCTGTCCCATGTATATATACATCACACCCGTAAATCGTACACCTACGTGTTTGACACGACGTCTCATGCACAGCCAAGCCCACAACGTATACCTTCACAGCAATCACACCTATTGCAAGGCCCCTGGCAATGAAGCTCGTTAAGATCGCTCAACTACCTGCCTAGGTCGTCTATTCTAGTTGTCCTGGCCGCCCCGTAGCAATGAATCAGACCGCCATCCCAGCCCCGTGAGCAAGTATCTGCCTGACACCTGCAATGCCTGCTACTGCCCCAGCCCTTCCCTTGAATGCATGAAGCAATGGCTTTCTTCTTCTTCTTCTTCTTCTTCTTCTTCTTCTTCTTCTTCTTCTTCTTCTTCTTCTTCTTCTTCTTTTTTTGCAATTTCAAAAGCCAAATGACTCTCGAGGTGGAAAAAAAAAACCATCAGCCTCAAAAAGTGTTAAACAAAAATTTAAGCTCATTCACATTCAGCCGTCCAATCTTCATGCTCTCCGTCTCATCGAGCGCCGCCTCCACAATCTCCTTTTTCTTTTCCTGCAGCTGCACGATGCGGTCTTCCACCGTCATCTGCGTCAGGATCCGATAGACCTGGACCTCGCGCTGTTGTCCGATGCGGTACGTCCGGTCAATGGCCTGCATCTCGATGTAAGGGTTCCAGAAGGGGTCCATGATGATGACGCGGTTCGCCGCCGTCAGGTTGAGGCCTGCGTTGCCGGCGCGCAGGGACACAAGCATGACCCGGGCGTTGGGATCGTCGCGGAAAGTCTGCGCTGCGCCGCTGCGCTGGTCGCCCGTCATGCTGCCGTCGTAGCGGAGCGTTCTATAGCTGACTTTCTCGTGCCACATGGCTACTTCGATCAGGTCGAGCAGAAGCGTCCACTGGGAGAAGACAATGGTTTTGTCGCCTGTGTCATGGTTGATCCGGGTGAGGATGTTCATGCATTCCGACACTTTCGCGGCCGGCATCCATGTTTTGCGGAGATATCTCATGTATTTCTTGTAGGCGTCTCGGTTTTTGGCCGCCTCAAGTCGAAGACTCTTGAGCATGGACGGTTTTACGTCCAACTTCTTTTCTTTGCCCTTGTTGCGCTTCTTCTTCTTCTTCTTCTCCTCCTTCTTCTGCTTCTTATCTATTTGTTTCCTCCTTCGCTCTTTTTGTTCCCGCAAGGACGCTTCCATCTTTAAAGCTTCAAGATCAGCAAGCTCGTCGTCCTCTTCGATCTTGCCAACAGCATCATCTTCCTCTTTTTCATCCTCCTCATCGTCTACGATGAATCCTTTCAAATTCCCCTTGTCATCGACCTCGTCTGCCTCATCTTCAGAGTCAGAATCCTCTTCTTCGTCCGAGTCAGATTCGGCATTCGAATCGGTAGCATACGAGTCCATGCCATCAGGCTTCTCCACACTCTCGGGCATGTGGATCTTCTTGAACAAGTCGTAGGTAAAGCATTTCCGTGGATCAAACTCTCCTCGGCAAACAGGGCACTTAGCCTTGTTGCTTTCGTGGCCCTCAAGAATATTCTGCGACATGGCAGTGTCCGAAATGCGTATCAAGCAGTCCTTGCAGCTATCGTGCCCACAGGGTATGAAAAACAAGGGGGACGGGACCACATCGTAGCAAATGGGACACTCAAAGTTTTCCATTGTCCTTATCCTCTCAACAATCGCCTTGTCCAAATCTTTAACGGGCTGCTCCACATCTCCGCCGCCTTCCACTACTCCGCTGATTGCGTCGTCAACATCCAGATTGAGATGGGGATGGCAACATGCCTGACGGAGTCGAAGCAGCAGAACGAGAATGCTAGAGTAGTTCTTTCCCACGGAACCTTCTCGGAGATACTTGCTAAACATGACCTGGGCCTTGTCCTCAAGCTGTTTGTAGAAGTCTCGCTCATCGGTGGACAGCTCGGCATAGACAATTTGCTCCGTTTTCGGTGGCAGTACCAGAATGGGCTTCCCGTCAAGTTTCGAATTTTTCTTGCGGCGTAGCATGACTGCTTTCAGTAACGCCCGGAGTCTGTCCATGGCTTGGCTTTTTGGATCACCCCTCTGGCCAAATAGTGCACCAAATGCCTTCTCGGAAGGAAAAAAAAAAATACATTGTCAGTACTATTTATCTCACCGAAACCTAGATAAAGTAGTATTTGAAAACCAAGAAAGAGAGTTGCGTTCTTACCTGTCGGAAGCGATCCCAGGAATTGTAAGGTTTGATCTGGAGAAATTTCAATAGCGAAAAGAGCTCCAAGATTCCATTCATCATAGGTGTACCAGTGAGACACCATTTATATGTCGATTTCAACCGGTGACATGCTTTTGCAGTCCTGGTGTTTCTGTTTTTTATGCACTGCGCCTCATCCAGAATGACTCGGTGAAAAACGGCCTTTGCTGGATTCAACAATGGAAACTTGAAAGCACATGCTCTGTCATTGAAGTCAATATTCCTACCCTGATTATCTTCCATGAACTGGTCAAGTCTTTTGAGTTCCGACGCAATGGTGCCGTAAGTGGTGAGCACAACATCAAATTTCAACAGCTCTTCGGTTGTGGATTTCTTGCCATGATGCACAAAGACACTCAGCCTATGTGATGATTTCGTCTTCTTGACAATTTCTTCCTCCCACTGGCGAATGAGCGAGAGCGGTCCAATGATGAGGTTCGTCTGGTCAAATTAGCAAATTGTACAACTTGCCCCCTGTACGACTGGTAACTTAGGATAACCACCTACTTTTGGACGCGACTCGGCGGGGTTGGATAGCATGAGAGAGAGTGTAGAAATGGTTTTCCCCAATCCCATGTCGTCGGCCAATATGCCGCCTTTGTTGGTGCCCTCTTCCATTTTCTTCATCCATGCAAGCGCAACTCCTTGGTGTCGGTAAAGAGGGTATTTGAGACCTTCGGGTCCGACCTCGCGATTGTGCTCAGGAATGTCTATGTCCGGCGTAATATTCTTCAGCAAATCATCAATCTCTCTACCTGTCATCGGTTCATGGTCATCGTCCAAAACACTTGTCAGTCGATCGTCCAGCGGGTTGCCATAGATGTCCACTCCGTTGGTATAGTCGAACATGCTAGTCTTTTCGATGATACGCGACATTCTGCTGGCGCTGGGCCCGGCGATACTGGACGGCCGAGAGTATCTTGATACTGCAGCCACAGGCTGCTGAAAACCACTCGCTGAAATGCAGGTCGAAGAATTTAGTGGCAGAACAGACGACCGGCCAATCTTGGGCTGAGCCCCAAGTGTGGAAACTTGCGAGTGTTGTGCGCCGAACGGGTGTCTGCCTGAATCATTTTGTACGGTGGGTGCGGGGACAAATGGTGAAGATTTTCCAGTTTGAGCTCGGAGTGCTGCATCCCAGCTTGGACTGTATGCTCCAGGCATCTTCATCCTGTATTGCTCAGTTTGTGAGGGGCTTGGAGATTCTTTTCCAGAGGCGGCTACAAAGGCAGAACTGGAAGGACTCCAAGGCCCGTCGGTCCGCCCACCCGCGTTCAAGCGTTGTGTTTCCATGAGTTTGAATAAAGCAGATGGCTGAGCAGATTCGGTCCTGGATGACGATGGTGTAGCCATCGAGGACGGCACTGGTGACTGATTACCGGAAAGTTGCAATGCCATACGTCGGTCTTCTTTCTCCTGTTCTCGTTGCTTGGCCTGAACAAGTTGTTGCGAAATACAATAAGCATCCACGTCGACATCGTCCCTACATCTTCTTAGTATATTTCTCGTCGCCTTTTTTTTTCTTTGCAAGAGGGGGGGAAATTAAAGGCCAGCATACCCAGTAAGGTCAATTATGTCAAGAGGTTGGCTCGGGAGTGACCTTCTGCTATGTCCAGAAGATTCACGAACGCCACCATCGTGACGGATTGGAGTAGTACGCCTGGATTTCACATGGCCATTTGCTGAGTCCGAGTCGGCTTCGCCAAAACCTCGTTTCCCGTTGCGCACATTCAGGGAGCTTCCTTGGGGTGTCGCCATCATGGGAGAACGGCCAGCCGCTATGGAGGGAGTCCTGGGCTCAGATGTAGAGGGAGCTCCTAAAATGTCAGTATGTAAAATGTGTGGCAGAAATGGAAGTAAAATGAGAATAGCAAGGCGTCTGTAGCAGTCCCAGCTCTTCTTTTGTAAAACGCTCTGCAGTGCTCGCAGGTGCTGCCAGTTCTGGCCAGACGGCACAGCCGCAGTCACTCGACTCTTTGCTTCTCAAGTGCTCGAAAACGGAATGGATCCAAATCCCAGTTATCTTCTACGCAGCCAGAGCGCAAACTCTTTACTGCGCAAATAGGAAATTTCACAGAGGTCTACTCAATCCAGTCGCCGGGGTTTTTGTGAATGATATCACGGGCTTTGTCTTTGTGTTTTGCGTTGGGAAACGAAGCTTTACACTTACCGGTTGATGGGCCAGAAGGAGGTTGCTCGTGTGTATGCGGTCTCGTATCATCTGGAACAATCATAAGTAGACGGTTAGTGATATTGCGACCTTTTCCCTATATCAGCCAGTTGTGCTGGACTGAACTCTACAGGAAGCAAACAAGGCAACGTGCTGAAAAAGGCAAGAACTGATAGCTATGACAATTAAAAAAAGAGAAAAGAACAGACACACCGTCGGTTGGTCTATAGGTTCCTGATCTGATCCGCTTTATTTTGTCCCTCAGTCGCATAATTTTGTCTGCAACTTCCTGCCGCTCAAGCTCGATGCCCGGCCAGGACTCGGATTCCATGGATTCCAGTACCACATTTTGAATAGTCAACTCCTCTATGGCATCCTCCAAGATATTCCGGAGGTCTTGTCTGCTGTTCGAAGCCGACATCTCTATCCAGGGTCTTGTAGGCAATCACGCCGTCGAAACGCCACCATCGACGCACACGGTTTGCTGCGACAGCCTGCGCTGCGGGGTGAATTGGACGGTTCGAGGGGAGCAGTTCGTAGATATCGAGAGGCAAAGGCCCATGAATCGAGCGACACAAGAATTAGCAGCGCCGGGTGGTTCTTGTGATGAATTCGTGATTGTTTGGTCGATATCCTATTGCCGCGGCCCCCGTGCCAGGCGTGCACAAATCAATTTCATGTTGTTATCGATAACAGTTTATGGATGACACTTTACAGGCCGCGACGCGTCGTGGACTCGTGGGCCAGTGCGAGAAGTTGCCATTGGCTACTACACATCACGACTGCGGGTACTCGGATTACGCAACTGCTTCCCTTGTGCAGCCACCGGCCGCAGAAGGTCTACATCCCATTGGACATATGGACTTGTTGAAGATAGATAGATGTGAGAACAATTCATTCCGTTAAGGGTTAAGGTCTTGTGCTCCACGACATACAAGCGGCATCACGTCATCGTATGGTAGCAACCCCAACCCATGAGCAGGACACTCTCACGATTCCATAATCTATGCGAAAGGCTCAGACTTTCAACACTGGTACAATGGCTCGGCTTGGACCGGAGAGCGCGTCCACAGTATGTACCTATATACTGTGCGTATGCGCGTATGTTGGTTGAGACTTTGCTCAAAACACCAGTGTGAATAATTTTTGTCTGCAGTTTTGCAGACATGTAGATATGCAGGTTTTCTGTCAATGTTATCCCAAGAAGTCCAATATACATTATACATACTTGTATGTATATGTACATCCAACAAATGCTTCATCGGAATACCCTAGAGCACCTCGGTCGACTTGGCCAAGAAACACTTGACGGCAGCCCGCGCTATTCATCTTTTTCTCTTCATCACAATCACTTTGTCCGTCGGAGGCGAATTTTTTCATTTCGGGCAACTCACATGAACCATCAACGCTGCAGCCGACCGCAAGAGCTGTTGAGCTGTCACCTCAACCGAGACACGCAGCACATCCAGTCCTAGGTCTGCGGAACGTCCGACATGCACGTGCATCCTGTTTTGACTTTACCTGAGATGAACATTAAACTGAGATCAACACAAGATCAACACAATATGAATAAAACAGAGAGAAACATCACAATATCAGGGAGAAAAGAAACGCGGCGGTGGGAGGGCCGTGGCACAAGGCACCTCGGTGAACGGTGCTTTAGTGTGCGACTTGGTCTAGAATTCACGAAGGGCCCGGTCGAGGACGCCTCTCTCACTCTCTCACTCACTCACTCACTCACGCATGTGAAACCGGCCATGAAAAATGTGACTATTGCATGGCAAATGAGGTTGGTTCCTAGCATGTGGACAAGGCGTTATGCCGCGGGATTCTGGGGTTCGTCGGCGCAACTCATGCCCAAATTGTCCGCGCGCTTGAGCGAGACAGATTGGCCTACATGGGTTGGGTTTGCACTGCTGGATATATACATACATATGTAGTTATGTTTGGACGACTTCCGCGTTGCTGATGAGAGAGAGAAAGCGCGGTGGTCTTTTGAATGCGCAAAAGTCTGGTGAAGACACACATTGTTAACTGTACTGATGAGACGCAGAGCTTCATGAGCAGTTTCGGTAGAATTTGGCATGAAAAATGTCACCAGTTTAAATGGCTACAATGTATGGACATGAATAGGTAAGAAATATGTACATACATATGTACATACTGCAATGCGACATGTCCCTGCACCGTTGTGGGCCAAGTCACATGGATTTACGTATTATTCCTAGCCAATGTTGCATTCTAATAGACGATGTACGAGAGGGTTGACAAGGGTATCAGTGCTAGCCATCTTGGTAGGTTCCGTAAGTGCTTGAGAAAACGATTCCGAAGGCTGAATAACTACAGTCCAGACGCACGCAAGGCGCCTTCTAGTGCAGATATTCGCCCACGAGCCCAGTAGCTGGTCAAACGTGCGCGGTGAATGTCTAGAGCACATGTTTGCCAAGAAGCCTAGCCATTGCAGGACTGTATTCGAAACAGGATGTCGCAGGTCGGCCGGTGCCGGGTGTCATGTTGTCAATTGACCATGCTCACGGGTGACATGTCCGCTTCTCGACAACATGCAGTGCCACGACGTGCGGGAGACAAGGTTATGAATAGCCTATAGGCGGCCGTCATCGTGTCATGATTATCCCTCAAACTTGATGAAGAATCGCAGTGATTACCCTGCTCTGGGTGGAAGGACCCGTC
The DNA here is from genome assembly GCA_018360205.1 of Claviceps digitariae. Taxonomy (NCBI): domain Eukaryota; kingdom Fungi; phylum Ascomycota; class Sordariomycetes; order Hypocreales; family Clavicipitaceae; genus Claviceps; species Claviceps digitariae. The sequence continues at coordinate 45,064 of SRPT01000042.1, read as the reverse complement.
AAGGACCCGAAGAGTAATTTCCTCCCCCTGATGTATCCTCCAGTCGGCGTGGAACCGCATCCAGCAGCCAAGATACAATATGCAAGGGCCCCCTCGTCCTCGGCAGGTTCAGAGACGGAATTTTGTCCAGATGCCGTGCCATGAGGTTATGAGGTAAGGTGAGGTGACGCGAGGTGACAGCGGCACATCATTAGCCGGAATACATTTGAGACTCATCACTCCGCTCACGGGCTTGCTAGGAAGCAGAATACGAACAACGCATCCGCTCCTCTCTCCGCCGTCTTTATTCGGGGTTGGACGCGAGCCACTAGTTGTTATTGTCTTCCCGGTCGTTTTGTTCCGGATAGCGTACTTGATGTAATATGTACAAACATATTATGTGCGTGCTGTTCATAGAGTCATGTCCTATCATCGATCCATGCATGGAAAGGGCAGAACAAAGAAAGACCGATGCTACATGTTTTTTCTTCTTCTTGGCCATTCATCCACGGTTATTTTGGCCAGCATAAGGAGTGGCCAGCAGTCTGGTGGCAGATGATTCGCAAAAGAATGCATGCCAACGAAAAAAGAAAGAAAAATACCCACAGTTCGCTCTGCCAGTCACGATGGGCCACTGGCCTGCCATGATCGGCACAATGACTCTTGTAGTGCGGAAGACGAAGGAGTACATAAACGCACAGCAGCGGATTTTTGAACGCACAGCAGCAACCTTTCCTAAAACAGATAAAATTACCCACCTACCGATGCATTTTATGATGCATTTCCGCGATGTATTTTGCGATGCATTTTACAATGTATTTTGCGATGCATTTTATAATGCATTTTACGGTGTATTTTAGTGCATTTTATGATGCATTTTTATGATGCGTTTTGCGGTGCGTTTGCGTTGTATCTTACGCTGTATTTTGCGGTAGAAAATATACTTTTGCATGAAAAACAGGTGTAAGGGTACCTGCTGCTGTGCGTTCAAAAATCCGCTGCTGTGCGTTTATGTACTCAAGACGAAGATGCAGGGAGAAAGAAGCGCGTTTGCTTCGTGACAACGCAACCAAGCTGTTGGGTTGGAAGGGCTTCATCGGTGCCTGGGAGTTGCTTTTTTTTCTCTCTCCCTGCATTTTGTTTTTTCTTTTCCTCGTGGAGCCCCTCTCGCCATCGGTTTCACCTTTTTCCTTTTTCCTTTCTTTTTTTTCTCTTTCTTTTCTTTTTCCGCAGCGCATTATCCGCGCACCGGGTGGTTAGATCGCGACAATCTTGGCCGAGTGGGAGAGATGCGGCTCAGCTGAGAAGATAGACAGACAGATGAGGCACGAGGCACAACAAGGAGGAGAGTCGATCTGTGGCGGGATAAACTGCCCACTTGAGTGCCAAACTTCGCTTAAATGCAAAGGGGGAGATGTGGATCGCGCTAACGCTATTTGGCGTAACTCTGCGATTCGCTCTCTCACCAAGCCAGGAACGGATTATTTCATTCAGGGGTAACAACGGACAACGACTCGCTCTCCTTACCAGATGCTTCCACCCCGGATCCGACGACTCGAACAACCACTTCAATGTCCACACGACTACCGCGATCAAAGCCAGCAGTCCAACCCGAAAAAAGAAGTAAACACAGAACCCACATGTCCACCGTTCAGGTGATTCCACCCCGTCACGCGCCGCCATCTTCGCCAATCCATGGCGCTGTCTGTCGTGGCGGTGCAAAAAAGTCCCGCGGAGGCATACTCATCCTCCCAGGCAGTAATAGTAATAACCATGAATATATGTCTAAGAAGCATCAACAAGGTAGAGTGCTCTGCTTATCGTTTCATGTTTTTTTCTCAGGCAATCTAATTCCAACGCGGTTGAGAAGACCATGTCGATACTGGACTCATCACCTGGTCCCGCCAAAGCATACGAAGTCCACCGACCACAAAAGAAAAAAGAACAGAAAGTAACTGGATCAATTTTCTGAGCATTTCGCCTGGTGCACCAATAAGCCGCCGGTCCACCGTGATTAGATCCAATGGCATCTGGAACCGACTGCTCGCTAGCACGAATCTCTGGAAAGACGACAATAGTTTTAATACCCTGACAGTCTCCTAGTAGATCTAAATGGACTCACACGGTGAACAATTCTCGTCAAGAAACGAAAATGCAATTTGTATTATTAGCACTGTCGTCAACTGAGCATCACACTCCGCAAGTTATCGATGGATTCGACTTTTCTCCACGTCCGTTTTTACGGCGCTAGTCACCTTACGCCCCGCAAGGTATCGTACGAACTTTTCCATTGTTGGACTCGGCGAGAACCTATATGTACAATGTACATCCATTGTACATGCAATTCTTTTTTTGGAGCAAGTCCAGGCCACAAAGGTCCCGAATTTCGGGTCGTTAAGCTCCTCTATGCCTGTGCATAGATCAGTCCTGAAGTCACCGGACGGATTGGACGCCGTTGAGAAGACTAACAAGGGCGGCTCTTGTTATTCAGGCAGCTGAGTCGCCGCTAAAATATGATGTTCAGCTCAGTGGCAACAGCGCCACGGCCTCCTGGCAGCCAAGTCAAAGAAAGTGCTTCTATTCTCGGCTCCAGACTCTAGAGGCTCCATTGCCAGGTCCCACTCCGTGTGGCTTGCATTATGTATTAGCATATGCACCAGGGACTGGGGACCACGCTTACACTCCGGTGATGCACATGGCTCGGAATATCCGTCGGAGTCAGGAGAAGCAGACTTCTCATTGCTGGGTTCGACGGGATTTGAACTTTCTTTGTCAAAAGGACCCCCACCTGTTCAAGTTGGCTCAAGATGCATGTGCATACACACATACACCCTGGTCGGGAAGATGCGTCCACCGCAACCCATCTCCCTTGCTTTCCAACATGGGCTGGAAGTGTATATGAAAGACTGGCTTTCCATGTTCTTTGCAGAGATCTCCCCGACTCCTCTCCGACTTGACGACTTACCTTCTTTCTCTCTTCAAGTCCAGTCCCAGGCTGCTCGAGCCATTTGGAGTTCTCTTGACTCCTAGTCATTCGTTCGTTGCTTATCCGCTGACCGCAGCACGATCTGTCCTTAATAAAAGATGAAGTTCTTTGTGGCGGCCTGCTTGGCCACCAGCGTTGCTGCTGGGACTAGACGTCACGTTGCTGCTATGAACGCTGTAATGGGTCAAGTTGGTGCGAATCTCGACGTTTTGAGCCATCAAGTGAAGAGCTTCAACACGAATAACGGGGCCTTTGACACCAAGGCCTTTGAAGAGGCTGCCGCCGCCGTGATCGTGACGCTCAAGGCTGGAAAGGATACTGTTGAAGCCCAAGCTGAAGTGTCCCCGTTCGCTGGCAGTGATTTGACCATCTCTGTCACCGAATTAAAGTCCAAGTGTCTGGCTTTGACAGTTGATCTCCGGTTCAAGAAGGGCCTCGTCCAGGAATCCAACTGCTGCAGTATTGTTCACCAGCATACTACCGCCATCTACACACAGGCCACTGCTCTTATTGATGCCATCCTTGCCAAGCTGCCTGCCACTTCCGCTAGCGCTGTCAAGTCACTCTTGCACGACCTCTACGCCACCTTGGACAAACTTCAGAATGATTTCACTCCGGCGAATTGCATTGACAAGGACAAGCCGCGTTCTACAACTCCGCTCCCTCAACCTACGACGCCTGAGGAGGAGCCTTGCACCGAGACTGATGAGGCTACAACAACTCCTACTGGTGGCGTCAAGACTCCGCCAGGAAGTACCGCAACTGGCACCGCAACTGGCCCTGCAACCACTGATACCGAAGAACCTTGCACCGAGACTGATGAGGCTACAACAACTCCTACTGGTAGCGTCAAGACTACGCCAGGAAGTACCGCAACTGGCACCGCAACTGGCACCGCAACTGGCACCACAACTGGCCCTGCAACTGGCACCACAACTGGCCCTGCAACCACTGATACCGAAGAACCTTGCACCGAGACCGATGAGGCTACAACAACTCCTACTGGTAGCGTCAAGACTACGCCAGGAGTCACCGCAACTGGCCCTGCAACCACTGATACCGAAGAACCTTGCACTGAGACCGATGAGGCTACAACAACTCCTACTGGTAGCATCAAGACTACGCCAGGAAGTACCATAACTGGCACCGCAACTGGCCCTGCAACCACTAATACCGAAGCTCCTTGTACAGAGACTGACGAGGCTACAACAGCCCCGACTGGAGCTATCACTACACCGGGAGTTACAGGCACCAACACCCCGACTGGAGCTGTCACTACACCGGGAGTTACAGGCACCAACACCCCGACTGGAGCTGTCACTACACCAGGAGTTACAGGCACTGGCACTGCAACCACTGACACCGACTACCCCTGTACCGAGGACGAGACTCCAACAGCTCCAACTGGAGCTGTCACTACACCAGGAGTTACAGGCACTGGCACTGCAACCACCAACAACCCGACTGGAACTCTCACTACACCAGGAGTTACAGGCACTGGCACTGCAACCACCAACAACCCGACTGGACCTCTCACTACACCAGGAGTTACAGGCACTGGCACCGCAACCACTGACACCGACTACCCCTGTACCGAGGACGAGACTCCAACAGCTCCGACTGGAGCTGTCACTACACCAGGAGTTACAGGCACTGGCACTGCAACCACCAACAACCCGACTGGAGCTCTCACTACACCAGGAGTTACAGGCACTGGCACTGCAACCACCAACAACCCGACTGGACCTCTCACTACACCAGGAGTCACGGGTACTAGCACCGCAACCACCGACACTGACTACCCTTGCACCGAGACAGACACGACGACCACCCCCATTGGCACGTCTGCTAGAACTACTGAGAACACAGCAGCTCCCAGTGGCACTACAGGCACTCCAGCTGGAAACACCTCTTCTGGTACTGCCACTGTAACCCCCCCTGGCCCTGAGACCAAGACTTCAACTGCTTCTCCTGGCAGCCAGACTAGTACGGCTCCCGGCGGCACCACTACTCCTTACAATACTGCAACTGAATCTCAGCCTACCGGAACTACTCCAGGCACTCAGCCCGGTACCTCAACTCCCTGTGAGACTGAGACTGGTTCCCAACCCACCGGTACTGCTCCTGCCGGCACTTCTACTCCACCGGCTCATCCAGACACCTCAACTCCTTGCGAAACCGAGACTGGATCCCAGCCCACTGGTACTGCTCCTGCTGGCACTCCGGTTCCTTGCGAGGACTGCCAGACTGAGACGGGTTCGCAGCCAACTGGTACTGCTCCTACCGGCACTGCTCCTGTTGGCACTGCTCCTACCGGCACCGCTCCTGTCGGCACTGCTCCTACCGGCACCGCTCCTACCGGCACTGCTCCTGTCGGCACCGCTCCTGTCGGCACCGCTCCTACCGGCACTGCTCCTACCGGTACCGCTCCTACCGGCACTGCTCCTGTCGGCACTGCTCCTGTCGGCACCGCTCCAATTGGCACCGCTCCTGCTGGCACTCCGGTTCCTTGCGAGGACTGCCAGACTGAGACGGGTTCGCAGCCAACTGGTACTGCTCCTACCGGCACTGCTCCTGTCGGCACTGCTCCTACCGGTACCGCTCCTACCGGCACTGCTCCTGTCGGCACCGCTCCAACTGGCACTGCTCCTGCTGGCACTCCGGTTCCTTGCGAGGACTGCCAGACTGAAACTGGTTCGCAGCCAACTAGTACCGCTCCTACCGGGACCGCTCCTACTGGCACTGCTCCTATCGGCACTCCGGTTCCTTGCGAGGACTGCCAGACTGAAACTGGTTCGCAGCCAACTGGTACCGCTCCTGCTGGTACCGCTCCTTACGAGACTGGATCTGGTGCACAGCCCACTGGTAGTGCTCCTGCTGGAACTCCAGTTCCTTGCGAGAATTGCCAGACCGAGGCTGGTTCGCAGCCAACCGGAACCGGATCAGCTCCCGGCGGCACTCCGGTTCCTTGCGAGAATTGCCAGACCGAGACTGGTTCGCAGCCAACCGGAACCGGATCAGCTCCTGGTGGCACTCAATCCGGGCCTTATCCTAGCACTTTCGTGACCATGCCGAGTGGCGGTAACGGTGGCAACGGCGGCAACGGCGGCAGCCCGCAACCCACCGGCAATAACACGCTACCCGTTGGTACCGGTGGCGGAAACCCTACTCCCACCAGCCCTCCGCAGACTACTACACCTGGTGGAAACTCTCAGCCTACCACCAGCATTCCCGTCACGGCAGGAGCTGCGTTTGTCGGACCCACCAGCGCTTTCGCCTTGGTTGTCGCGGCTCTCTTTGCTCTGGTGTAAAAGTGGTGAATAATGGACAATGGTAGAGCATTAGGTGCCTTCCAGACCTTATATATTTTTGTGTTGAAGGCAGGTAGATTGGCGTAGCATGTTCCTTTATTTTTCTTCTTTTTCCCTCGATTTTACATAGACGGCGACCACTCGCCAGGACCCTGTACTGTTGTATATATGTATATGATTTTGTATTTTCACTACCCCTTCCCGCACTGGACCGGCAGAACATGGACATGAGAACGAGAACTCAATAGTCCATGCCGTTGCTTGACGAATAGCTATAAAAAGCGTAACACACGTAATAATATATAGTAATCCATGAAAGAAAAAGATGACGCCTAGAACTACAAGCAGTGTGTGCCTTGCCTGTCTGTGTATTGCTTTTCTGATGATGTGTTTGCATCCCCCCTTCCCTATTCTAGAGTCTAAAAGCACGCCATTGTAGGAGCGCGTACCGCCAGTCCCGTCCTCCAGTCCCCATCCGTTGATCCATTCCGTCTGTCTATCCATCGGACCGGTGAGTCCGAATCCCGCGGTCCAGCGGTCCATGCATCCGTGATAAACGAAGATAAACAAAGGAGAGGCCCGAACCGACCGTTTTTGTGTAAAAAGACAAGAATAAAAAAAAAACTCCTAATATTGTAGACACTAAAGAACAAAGAAAAAAAAGGAAAAAAAAAAGAGGGAATAATTATAGAAAAGGAAGAAAAAGAAGAAAGAAAAAAAGGAAAAAAAAAAGGAGGCAAAAAAAAAAAACAGTCAGAAGAAAGGGTAATTAACTACTTATTCTGCCCCCGTGACAGCATCCCACACACCACCCACCTTATGTTTCAACCACGTCCACCACCCCTTTACTTGGGCCTCCAACGAAGGATCGCTTTTTTCGGGCTCGTGCGCTTGTTCTTCTGCGTTTCCTTTTGCAGGACCGGTGTGGGGGTCTATTTCGCGCTGAGGACCCGTTGGATTTGGCTGTGTGAGGGGAGAAGGAGGCGACGTTGCTTTGACGGGACGGGCGGGCGCTTCGCCGTGGTGAGGGCTGGTGGTGCTGGAGGAGGAGGAGGCGGGGAGGGGATGAGGACGGGGAGGTTGCGGAGGTTGCGGAGGGTCAACTAGGATGTCTGGATGGTGGGCGCTCGGAGTGCTTGGCGTGAGAAGGGAGGAGGAGGAGGAGGAGGAGGAGGAGGAGGAGGAGGAGGGGGGATCTGCGGGCTGGGGCTCTTGGTTCTCGGGGGAGTGGGTGCCGATGGGGTGGAAGGGAAGGCGGAGGGTTCCGTTGTTGGGATGAGGGGTTATGCCGAGGGTGTCGCAGAGGATGTTGTAGACGTTGATATTTTCTGGATACGGACAAGGTTAGCTTTGGTTCCTTCTCTGTCTCTGTCTCTCTCTTTTTTCTTTTTCTTTTTTTTCCGATCTCGAAAAAGAGGGAAAGACGGAAGGAGCGTTTTAGTTCGCGTGGTAGTAAACGGGTCAAGGGCATATATATATATGTATGTATATCAAGTGTAGACGTACGAAACGGCTCAATCATGGTATTAGCAGGATGCGCAAACGCTGGCCCCCTCGCCACAAAAATAGCCCGCATCAGAGGATGAAGGTGGTCATAGCCATGCAGCCCCCGCGGATGATACACCTGCCCCGACAGCTTAGCCTGCTCAACATCCACTTCATGTTTCTGCACAATCGCCCAGCCCGTCTTGGGGACGAGCCACAGCGGCGCGATGCGGTTGTTGCGCGAAAAGTGGTACTGCGGGGGCATGTCCTCGTCGCGGAGATAGACGTCAAAGTTTGGATTCGCGGCCGCCTTTTTCTTGAGCTGGGCGTACAGCAGGGGGAGATCCTGGTCGTGCTTGGGCCGCAGTCCGTAGAGGGGCCAGCCGTCAATGTGTTCGATCTTGGTGGTGTCGACGAGGTCTTCTAGCTGGAGGAGGCGGGAGGTGTCGGTCGTGGCCATGCCGTGGTCGGACACGACTATGATGTTGACAATGTGAGTTAGGTTGCGGGCTTGGAGGCCATGGAAGAGGTTATCAAGCATGGCGTCGACGCTTTGGATGGTGGACTTGATTTCCGTGCTGTTGGGACCGTATTTGTGGCCGTCGGCGTCGACATTGGGGACGTAGGCGGCGATGAGCTGTGGTCGGGTGTTTGTTGTTGTCGTTTCTGGTGTCTCCCCAACAGACTCAAGAGAGGGAGGCAGCAGTGTGGAAGGAGGCCCAGGCAGGTCGAGAAAGCCCAGAATTCTCGACACCTTGTTGTCGAGAGCCTCCTTCTCGTTGAATTTGTCTACGACGCTGGCAAAGATGCCCTGGATTGGGGCTTCGCTACCTGGCCACATATGAACAGCGGTACGGATGCCTTGCTTCTCAGCCGACACCCAAAAAGGCTCTCCTCCTTCCCACCACTTCGGGTCCAAGCTCCGTGCAGGATCCGTGTAGTAGAACTCGGCTTGCAGATCCGGGTCCCAGAACGAATTGCCCACGATGCCATGCGCCTCGGGGTACATGCCCGTGGCCAAGGTGTAGTGGTTGGGGAAGGTCAAGGAGGGGAACGAGGGTGTCATGTACGGCGGCGACACGCCTTCTTTGACGAGAGCACTCAGTCGCGGCGTCAACCCTCGATGCAAGAAATCGGCCCGGAACCCGTCGAGGCTGAGGATGATTGTGGTGGGCGCAAAGAGCGTCGTGCCGTTGCTGACGAGGTGTTGCGCGCCGGGTGCTGTTGTGGCGGTCCTGCGGTTGCGCGATAGCTTCCACGAGATGAGGACCAACATGGCAAATCCAGTAGCGATGATAGCATGTATAAAAATCCATCTTCGCCAGCTGCCGGCTCGGTTGTCCCGCGCCGCCTGCACCACCAAGTTGAGACGCCGTCGATCGGCTTCCTCGCTGTCCTCACGCTCCGAGCTGTCGCCCGTCGAGCTCCCGTCCTTCATGCCCCCCTCTTCCATCTCGTACATGAGCTCGCCGTCTTCGCCATGACGCGCATTGTCTAGCAATCTGTTCCGCTTCTGCTTGCGTCTCGTCCGGCGTGCAGCCCTCTTGTCGGAAGCAACCAGCTTCTCCGTGGACGCATTCGGCGACGACAATGGCGACGAGCTCGGGCGGCGGCCGAAAATCTTCAGAGGATTGGGAACAGAGAGTCCGGAACCACGGCGCTGTCTCTGTCTCTCCTGTTTCTGCCTCGTCGTGGTGACCAAGCGGTCGAGCTCTTCCTCCTCCATCAGCACGATGCGGTCGGCAGCGCGCAGTTCGCGGCTATTCCGCGCACGCAGCTGCAGCTGATCATCGTCGCTGTCCGAGTCCTGGTCGCTTCTGGAATGGAGCGAGGAAGCGTCATCGTCGTAGGCCATGGGCGACAGCAGGCCGGCGCGGTCTCCGCGCTCGGCCACGGCGTCGTGGTTCGCGTCGAGTCTGCTTGACGACATGTTTGCTGTGATTCGAGTCGGGACTCTGGACTCTGGAGGGGGAGTCTTTATCTATCGTGCGAGGCGGTCATTGATGGGGAAAAAAACAACAAGACAAGACTGATTCGAGTTGAGCCGAGCCGAGAGCAGCCTGCCGCTGCTATGATGAAGACGACGATGACTTGAAGTCGGGGATTGACGAGGGGGTTCAGAGGGCCTAGCCAGTCAGGATCCGGCTCAGGGATGGCCATTGTGGGTCTTTGCACGTGGCATGTGGCTGGCTGACTACCTAGACGCTTGCGTCGGCTATCTGGGTCAATACAAGTAGTGCAGATCGGCTCAAGAGAGCTCTGCTGCTATTGGTTAACAAGGCCCTGCATTGCCTAGGTAGGTAAAAGCCTTCTTAACCTCTGAAGAATATCTCTATGCTATGGTACATTGTATGTCGCTTATATATTCCTACTAAATTCGATATCAATATATACACATTTGACACCCCGCCCCCCTCTATAAATATACGTAATGTACTTCTCGTCGTACCTGCGTGGCGTAATACTTGTATGCAAAACAATAATAATTAATTATATCAGGGTGTGATCCACGAGTGTTACGGTCCCGGGAACCCGCATAATGGGAGGATCCGTTGAGTCCTCAGTTCAATATGACTGACATCTTTGACCTCCTAACTGTGACTTGTGTATTATTTACTCTGGTCACTCTGTTGACGCATCGCGGATTCCGTTGATGCCTACGCCTGCGTGCCGTATCCAGCACGTAACAACGAAAGCCACCAACGTTTGCAAACCATTCTAGAATGCAAAATGGAGACACACTAGCCATTTTTCATCGGCTATTCTGCTCAGAAAGATAGAAATTTGTCTAATTATATAGATTCACTATCTACATAGAACCTCAAGTACTATGCTAGCCAGGACCCTGGAATCTCGTGTAATTAGATAGAAAAAGGAAGGGATTTGTATAGGTTCACTATTTTTTGACGGCAAAAAATGTAGTCAGATTTTGTAACTACTATCTATACTGTGTCGGCTGAGAAAAGAACCCCAAAAGGTCCAGTGCCCATCCAGGAAAAAGAGGGCAAAGGGCACACGGATTAGCGATCGTGCACTCAACTCAACGCGATCGCACCTGGAAGGAAAAAGATAAAAAGAAACCAAGGGAATGATAGCACTTCCTTACTTAGATGATTGATAATAAAAGAGGAAATAATCATTGAAGAGGAGACCACAACGTAAGTCGGGCGCAAAAATAATAGCATTCATGGAAGACGGAAAAACCTCCGTTACGAGCAAAACAAAAAGCTATAGGAGCAAAGGTAGCTGTATGTACATTCCCTGATCGAATGAATGCACCTCTTTTGAGACTTTTTCCGATGTTGTTAGACCTTATTCCTGATTCCCTGTATCCGTGCATTCCGCGTTTTTTCTTTTCTGGGGTACCTTTCTGCCCCGACACAATACAAACAGCAAAGTAAAAGCAAACTCCACGGGTACAAAGTAGCCCCCCACCGCCCTCAAACGTGTGCAGACTTTGCCGCAAGTCTGTTGTCTTGCTGCTCTTGCTATTGAATACGGGGAATAGGAGCTTTGCGTTTATTTTCTTGTGCTGTACCGTAAGGAGCAACAATACGGAAAGGGTGGCGGTTCAGGTTATCAACTGGTTGAACTTGGTCATCCACCAATTCTGTCAGATTGTGTATTTTGCGAGTGACGCTATAATGATCAAGCGACATAAAGGAATAAATTCTATGAGCTGGCTTATTGAGGCGGTCCAAGCCGACCACCACGCAACTTTTATAATCAAAGTTTGTCAGATCGTTGTTGTTCTTGACGATTGTGAAAAAATCCGAAGAATCTCTTTCATCAGAGAATCAAGTAACAAAGTCATTTTGCCATTTAAGGGGAGTAATAATCAGTGCAGACAGATGTAGCGATTGCTTGTCCGTAGTTCCGTCGCAAGTAACTGAATGTATTGTGCGCGGAAAGAGACCACAATAGAATGGGTGTATACCACTGGGTTATGTTCCGCATAGAGGGCTGTCTGTTCTTTCGGTAATGTAACCCAAAGCTCAGGTCGATCATCCGGCATGTCCTCCAATTGACCAGGAGCTTTCTCATCATGTGTCGGCTTGTGTACCTCCAGTCGACTCAATGCATCAGGTACCACATGCTCCTTTCCAGGACGATGCAATACTCTGACTTCGAATTGACTAATACTCGCGGGGCGGCATCAGTGATGAGGGCAGCCACCCCACGTGACCTCAAGACCCCTCCACACAATGTGGGTGTGGGTGACCGAACAGAATGCATAAACGGGGAAACCATGTCTTTGATGTAGTGTTGATGGTCTCGAAGCTCTGCATCCCAGAATTTGGAATCGCGGAGGACAATGACGGATGAAGATGGAACGGTAATGTCAGCGAACAGCCCTTTCGCATGTGGCGGATAAGTATTCTGCATCAGTGATGTCTGATTCCTTCTTGCCAAGCTGCTTCGGAACTTCTGTTGTGCGAAAAAAGGGCCAGAGGCCTCGTGGGGCGGCATCAGTGATGAGGGCAGCCACCCCACGTAACCTCAAGACCTCTCCACGATGTGGGTGGGTGACCCAACAGAAGTGGAAGGAAGAGTGTAGAGAAGGTGTAGAAGAAAGAAAGAGTGTAGAGAGGGTGTAGAAGAAAGAAGAGTGTAGAGAGGGTGTAGGAGAAAGAAAGAGTGTAGAGAGGGTGTAGAAGAAAGAAAGAGTGTAGAGAGGGTGTAGAAGAAAGGAAGAGCGTAGAGAGGGTATTTAAATATCAGAGTTGAGCTTTTTTCTAGGGGGGAATAGGTGAACGGAAAAAGGGTAATAAAGAAAAGGGAACAAAAGAAAAATAAGACGCGAGATTGACAGGAAAAAGCGCGAAAACGAGGGGAAAAGGTGATAAAAGTGAAAGCGTGTCTCGTTGACAGCTGCACCAGGTGTGCAGTGGTATCTATTGTTGACAGGGATAATAGAATAAGAGATAAGGTGACGCTGCACAACTTGTTGAAAATGTTAGAAAGGCGAGACCCATGACGAACAATGGCAGGCGACGAACCTGAAAACGGATGAAACTGATGGAGCAATGAAGCAAGATGTGTGAAGAGAAGAGATGAAAACTATGTGAGAGTGTGTCTCTTTTGGAGGAGTAGGATAATATTGTTCTCGCATGCTCTATGCCGAGCACCTTGTAATTTTCCCACGCCTTCAATGTCTCTGGACTCTATGGCTTTTCCGCCGGTAGAAGTCGTAATCAATATGATACAACTACTCTCGGAGCGTAGCGAGAAATTCTTGAGCCGACTCGATATCTTTACTAACTCGCCTGAATGACGATTCTATAGTAGTCGACAAATTGGAACGGCCAGAACGAGTAGAAGCCGAGCTGCTTGTCCGCAACTCGAGCTCCTCTGTACTGAGAATCGGTACCTAGAAATGTCAGGACTAAGTCATTCGGATTGAAAGATGAGGAATCATACTGAAGGCTTGGAGGACGGAGAGGAAGCTCTAGGAGCCAGTTCCTCTGAGCATGTCGCTAGCATTATATAACGCTTGCGTTGATTCAAAAATAAGTAATATAAAGGAGTAGAGAAGCAAGAAGTTGAGAAGCAAGAAGTTGAGAAGCAAGAAGTTGAGAAGCAAGAAGTTGAGAAGCAAGAAGTTGAGAAGCAAGAAGTTGAGAAGCAAGAAGTGAAGAAGCGAGAAGTTGAGAAGCAAGAAGTGAAGAAGCGAGAAGGGGAAAAGCAAGAAGTGAAGAAGCGAGAAGTAAAGAAGGAAGGAGTGAAGAAGGAAGGAGTCGAGAAGGAAGAAGTTAGGAAGGAAGGAGTTGAGAAGGAAGAAGTTAGGAAGGAAGGAGTCAGGAAGGAAAAAGTCAGAAAGGATAAGATAAGAACGATCGTGCGACCACCGGGTCATGAGAGCCGGTATCTTATTGTCGCCCAAGAAAATGAAATTTAGCACATTGATTCCAAAAGATAAATCCCGACCTCATACCCCAGGGACATGACGAGGACGGGGTATGGTGAGACGCTTGAGCGCCATCCATTTTCAGGGCTAGTACATTCGGCAGGTGAGGGCCGTAATGCAACTAGTCAGACTAGGTGTCGTGTTGTAAAAGAAAGTTGTCCATCATGCTAGAAACAGTTTCCCTGAGGAAAGAAACAAGAATACACAAGTTACATATACCTAGGTAGTTGCATGTATGTATATAACGTTAAAGTTATCTGTCTATTATTATATGAGTTAATGTACATGTTAATATCTTTTTTATTTTATTTATCTTTTTATATATTTATATATATTTATATATTTTTATGTATTTCTATATACTTCTATATATGTTTCTATATTTATATATATTTTTTATATATTTTTTATATATTTTTTATATATTTTTTATATATTTTTTATATATATTTTATATATTTTTATATATTATTATATATTTTAATATATTTTTACATATTTTTATATATTTTTATATATTTCTATGTATTTTTATATATTTTTATATATTTTTATATATTTTTATATATTTTTATATCTTTATATACTTTTATATTTTAATATATTATTATATATTTCTATATATTTCTTTATATTTATATTCTTATATTTTTATATATTTATAGATTGTTATATATATTTATATACACTTTTATATATATACGTTTTGTATAATTATATTTTAGTTGCTTATCATTCTATAATTGTGTGTAAATGTCTTGATCCTTATTATATTTCTATAATCCCTTTCCTTAGTCCCCATAAACTTGATTCACCCACCTCCCCCTTCGATTCCATTCCACACCCTCATCCCGATAGTATAGGGGCTATATTGCATTGGCTTCCAACACACAAGGCAAGATCTCAAGACAAAGGTAGGGTATTAATGTGAAATGAATATCTCATACAGTGCAGTCAAAAAACGCAGAGGTCTCTTAGCTAAACGTTTTCGTTTTCTCATCTAGCTATTATGGTTGGAGCGAGTATAGGGCGTAGCGCGCCTAGCCTAAGGACACTATGAGTAGAGAGTAAGTTATACTTTTACTTTCAGCTAGCTATATACTACGTAAACTGTTGGCTTCTACGTAATAGGCGCAGAGCTTGGTAAAGGTCATAAGATAAAGGAACGCACAAGTCACAGTTAGGTGGTTAAGTGCATGTAGGTTCAAAGATGCCATTCGTTTCAAGATAGTATTTACGTGGATACATACGCTGATAATGACCCTTGGCTGTTCTAAAAGCCCTCGTGCCACTGGTCATTTTTCCCTCGGCCTCTCCTATGTGCGTTGCGATCGATAGACTACTGTCGAGCGCATTTGGGTAGTATTTGATAAAGTTCAGGCGAGCCTCAGCAACGCTGCGAGTAGTGTTAGAGAAATAAACAGCACAGAGTGAAGGAAGCAGCCAGTGCTTGATAGACACATCAGCCCAATTAATGGCGCGTTTGATTCGGTCAAGATGCCTTTGGGGAATGGGAGCTCCCATCGTTGCGTTTAATGTGTTGAAGTAAATCCTCATAACGTCCTTATGCTCGACGTCAAGCGCCTTGTAGTTATGCAACGCTGCGTACATGTCTGGCGTCCATGGATGTTTCGGCCGGTAGGACTCTATGTCTATGCCATTTAACCATTCTCGCAGGTTAGCGACGAGTCCGTCTGTCGACTCAATTGCTTCGCTAATTTGCCTGAATGACGTCATGATGGAGTTTAAAGAGTCTACGGTGGCCGCAGAGCCAGACTCCGACTCTTCTAAACTGAGAATCGGGACCTAGAAATGTCAGGATTTAAATCATTCGGGTTGAAACATCAATCATACCGGAGGCCTGAGGGACGGAGAGGAAGCTCGAGGAGCCAGTTCCTCGGAACATGTCGCCAGCATGTTGCAAACGCTTTCGTTAGAGTTCGACTTCGACATTTTAAGATCTGTTCTTCATAAGAAGAAGAAGTGAAGAAGAAGGAATCAAGAAGAAGAGTGTCAAGAAGAAGAAGTCAAAAGTCGAGACTAGACATTGTGACGCGGCGAGGAGCTGCTTCTCGAGAGACGAAGTTGAAAAGAGAGAGATATTCAGTCTTTATGTGCTATCTTCAAGTCATGAGTCTTCCGGACATACGCAGGCGACTTGCTCTTCTGGTCCCAACAGACCTTTCAGTTCTCAGAAAGCCTTCTCAATGGCCAAGGTTGTTGTGTTAAATTCGCGGGGTTAGAGGAAAGATTGCAAAGGCGAATGAGTCGGCCTCCTTAACCATAAGCTGCGGCCTGGCGGAACAAGAGAACAGCTGACCTCGTCTGAGAATGACCCATGACCAGTGGTTGAATTCTATCCAGGTGCATGCCTATCACAGAAGAAAAAGAAAAAAATTGCTGCAAAAGAAGAATTTACTGCAGGTCTCTTGGCGTTGGCATCGAAGCTTTGACTGTAACGTACAACCGACTCAACCAACTGCTTGGTCATGGGGTGAAGACGAATACAAGCCAACCAGTGTGCTTGATTCGTTGTAGGGATGGGAAGTGATCCGACTCACGCAGGCAATTGCTAAGCCACGCGTCACGGTGGATGCATGTCGCAAAGTTCTATCCACCCAAGCATTCACCGACGAGGCGAGCGGCCGGTTTGTCTCGCACAGCAGCTACAGGCAAGCCTGCATATTGAAGCCTTGCCCTGTTTCAGGCTCCTTTTTATTTGGTTTTTGAATACCTTTCACGAAGGCAACATTCCCGTTATCGGGCACAGGAAGCCTTCAACAGAGCAATCCTCTTCCTGTTACGCATTTGCTTTCGAGTGACCCCAAGTCCCCCTCGGCCAGAGTACGGGGTTTGTTGCTTCTTGAATATGACTCGTAAATGCGAACCATTCTTAATAGAGTAACACATTGATCATGTCATACATGATTTGTTGCAACAAAAGTCGGAGAAAAAAAACCAGCAGGGGGTTCATATCGCTTGTGACCCGAAATGGTCTGTCTAATCAAATTCTTCCATCAGATCCCAGAGCTTAATGCCGCTTTGTCGTTTCAAAACCTCTTCTGCACCTGTCCGTTCTATTCGTGGGGCATCCCAAAAGATATATCCCCAGCGGCGGATGGCTTTCGAAAGACAATCTCCATAGAGGTTACTATACGTTCCTCCCCATAGTAGGGTCCACGAGAGTGGCGGCAGTGAAGCGTCTATGGCGGAATCCAGGGTATCGCCGACGAAAGGAAGTGGTGCACGACGCAATTGTAGTTCGTACTTCTTAGAAAGCGGGTTGAATTCCTCTCCATGACTCCGTGTGTATTGTGCCGAAAGGGTCGTCGTATCGTGAATAAAATCATACCCAAAAATACGAATAATATTTTTTTGCATCGTGGAGACGAGAAGTGCATGGTCCGAGATGCTGAGAATAGAAATCAGAAGTTTGAGGCCACCCGAAATGGTCCCTTCTAGATCACGGTCTCGCGCGTCTACACATGATAATTCCAAGCCTCATTAGGTGAATGTATCACAAAAGGTAATGTTTAGTGCATAACAGCGAGGGAAACAAACACGGATGCTAGACTCACCACCACAATCCCAGTCAAATGCGCCGTCTGGAGTTGGTGCACGCGGCTGGTCATCAAATTTCGGATTATTTGGATGTAAATCCCAAGTAATGGATGTGAATATCTGGTCATAGATCTCTTCTGCAAAGGCGTGGACACATGTAATTTCCTCCACCTCCCACGGCTCAAACCTATCGAACATCGTATAATCAACCCTGTAGCGGTGGTTCTCTTCCCACGGAACCTGCCAAGTGGTGTCATTATTCGGACCATAGAGGTTGCAGCATAGTTGAAAGCGATATATGCCGCGCAGCAGTCGTGCTTTCTCTGTAAAACTGAGTGGTTCGGAATCCGGCTTGGCTGCCGTCTCAGAGGCAAGATTTCCTAACGCGCTGCTAACATAGCGCCTAAGTATCGGATCTACCACAGTCAGATGGTATCTGCACATGGAAACAGCTTCCTCTTCGGTGAGATGGTGGGAGAAGCTCGGCTGGAGCGTCGCAAGACGTCGTGTATGGTAGGATTCAATGAATGCTACGACTGTTTCAGGATCTAGCGGTCCTCTCAAAGAGGCGACAGGGCTGGCTTCGCTGAACAAGTGGACAGCATGAGCATCGACGGCGACAGGTCCTAGTGTCACTTCAAGACATTTGCATAGCAGGTATCGGCGGTCCAGTAAGTATCGTCGATGGATGACAGGCGACGCAAAGACCAGGTTGTGCAGTTCCTCGACGCCCAGATTGGACAGGAGGAGACGGTGTATCTCGGCAGGGAGGTTCTCCAACAGCGAGTTCCTTGCGGGTACCTTGGGAGAGTCACCAGTGCCCCCTTTCTCCGCAAACAGAGGAAGGTCGGCCGCAGACGGTGCCTTGCGCGAGGCACCGCGCCTGCATGGCAACCTCGCCCAACGACGCAGTCTGGCCCAAAATCGCTTCATGTTCGCTTTGCCTTTCATCGTTTGGGGTCGAGAAGCCGCTTCGGCTGGCAATGAGAGACCAAATAGTAGTCAAGGTCAAGTCGAATCATGACGTGGTCTGTCGAAGCTTGATGATTCAAATTTCAAAACGAGACGACGAGGCGTGATGTGTCACAGCAGAACCGCTGGAATTTGGTTGGTGATCCATCCTCAACAGAGTCGCCACGAAACTACACGGGTAATTTCGGCGGAAGGCGCGGCCCGCAGAGTGGAGCAACGGATTGCCTAAACGGCGACACCAACAACCACGTTCAATACACCGCCCTTTTGACTTCACAGAGGTACATGACCATTACATAACGCCACGCAGGCATGGACAGTCAATCACATCGACAGAAAGGTGCCTTGTGAAAAAAAAAAGAAAGGTGGCGCCTGGTGCGTAAGGAATGGGTGTACAATTATTTACAGGTTATTCCGTTCATATGTACGTATGTTCTTCTGAAACGTGACAAATGTTGCATGAGAAAAAGGAGAGAAAAGAAAAAAAAGACAGGGGAAATGGGAAAGAAAAAATGGCGGTGTGCGCGAAATACGGGTTTACAGTCATTTAGAGGCTACACCGTACATATGCATGTACGTGACCAAGAAAAGAGAGGGGAAAGGGGGAGGAACAGAAAGGAAAGGAAAGGAAAGGAAAAAAGATGGCGTCTCAGATTATAATCGGTTAGATACACATGTATGCACCTAGGTACGTTTATTATTAGCCAACTTCAGACACATCAATGTGCATACGTACATCTGTCTTGGAGCACCGAGGTCAAACGGGCATACAGAAAGAATGAAGCACTACTTACATTACATGATGCATGATGCAGCACGTCTTTTCATAGGTACATACATATTTATGTATGTACATGTGTATATGCAGAATTCAAGGCCTTTGCTGCGAATATCAAACTATTGAGCATGCAGCCTAATGACATTTGATTGCTGTTGCTATTGTTTCGGTCCATCTGATGAAAATTAGCACGCGAATACCTTGGGACCTAATGTGAGCTTGGGACGCCACACTCCAGTATTACCATGGATTAAGGGCACGTAAATATCCCACTGGAGAAAATAAATTTCCAACCGGCGCTACCTAAATCCAGTAAGGTCACTTTCTATCAGCCCGCTATATAAATATATATACTATATTTCTTTTTATACTATACTATTTTACTGTTTTTTTTTTATATATTATTACTGCAACCGCACACATTCACACTATAAGCCCTTTTTTACATAATCGCGATAAACGGTAAAATAAGCATAAAAAAAACATAGTATATATGTATATTTAGGTAGCAGGCGCACGAAGATAACCTTACCGGATTCGGGTAGCGCCGGTTGGAAATTTATTTTCTCCAGTGGGATATTTATGCCCCCATGGATTAAACCGGCTCGTGTCCTTTCAAGTCCCTTTTTTTATTTTATATGTCGCTCTACGTCACCTACCCTACGTTGAACAGCATCCCTTTTTACCCCAGGTAGCTACCAAGTCCCTCGTGAGTAGTCACGTGACCTCAAAATGAATATCGCCCGATCAAGACAGGGGCAACTGCAAAGCCATATGTAATTTTGCTACTTCCTCAGCAGATCGTGAGATCAAGAAGGCAAGACCAAATTTTGTCTTGCATGTCTATACAAAAAGTTGAAAAGGACACCAAAGGACGTCAACCCAGCTTGCGCATAGATAGGATGCTGATCAAGTTCATAAAAAATAACTCCAACCAACTCCAGAAAACAAAAATAGCCAATACCTCTTGTCAACTCACGGGTCAAGGCGCCGACACGGTTGACATCATTGGCATCTCTTCTGGAACAACTTCGCCACGCGAAATCATACTCTGGCGTGGCCAACCAATTGGCATGTTTGATAGCCTTTTGGGTGTTCCAGCGCTCTCGCTTTGAATGCGACATGTCATAACGGCCGCCTCTTCAGCCCCTCGGTTCTTTTCCATTGCACTAGATGCAGAGCTTCGCTTGCTAGGAGTGCTGATTTCTCTTTGATCATTTTCTTCAAGTGGCAACTTGTGCCGCAATCCCAGTTTGTTGTTGGCAAAAGCAAATACGGCCGCTGAAGTGGACTTGTGGAATCCCTGCAATTGTTGCAAAGTAGACTGTTTCGACGACTCGTCTACAAACATCCAACCGATTCCGGCGATCATGGATATGAGCACCACAGCGGTCAATATTGCCGCTCCCGCTTGATCACCCGCTGTGATGGGTTTGTAACTGGGCGGCTTCGGCTCGTTCCTGCCTATGTCTTTTCCGCCTGAACCTGGACTGCCGATGCTGGTGCCACCAGTCTCAGCAGTAACTGGTGCAGGGCGGTCTTTTATCATACACGCCAAAGTCACTTCCATGGCAGCCATTTGTTGGCCAACTCCCGACGACCCATCGTACTTATTCTGGTTCCATTTCAGGCCACACATGCGCTTGTTGTTACCACCAACGCACTGCTTGGCGGCAGCCACAGCTGATGCACGAAGGTATGGCATGACGAAGTCATAGGTATGCGGCGCCCATTTGGTAATAACGGCCAACCACCGACTGGCGTAGGCCTTGAAAGATTGCTGATCGAGATTGCACCGATCGACAGGTTCGCAGGCGACTTCGGTCATGATGTTCTTTTGAGGTCCTGTGAAGAAGACTTTGCTGGCGTGAAGTAAATTGTCCAGTCTCTCCTTCCAAACCGGCTTATCAGTGTAGTTGTACATGGCTGCCGCTCCAAGAATGAACCCCCCTGCATTGTAGGAGAACTGATAAGGCACATGGTCGGTACAATTTTTGCCGATGTGAGCTCCGTCAATAACGCGCCAGTATTGGTCGATGTAGCCCACACTGACCATCCAGTTCCAAGTTTTGTCAGCCCAGTCCGCGTAAGAACTGTTACCGGTATAGAGGGCCAAACGGGCGCCAAGAGCGAAGAAGCATGCTTGGGAAATCGAATTTTTGTAGTCGTAGCCCTGATTCCACTTGAAGATCTGCCAGCGTAGACCACCGTTGCAATTGTCGGTGTCCCACCGAGCGGCTTGTGTATTGAAGACTGCCTGGGCAAGTGCTAACCATTGTGGCTTGTCCTGAGGCGGATCGGGAAATTTGTACTCGGCAGCAGTCATGACTGCGAGGCCCCAGAAACCCTGATCATCGTTTCCTTCGGTCAAAGTCTGATTTCGAGGCATATAATCGTTGTCCTCGCCAACCTGGAACAAAAGGGCTTGCCCGACCATTTGGTTGTACTGGTCGTCACCAGTGTAATACCAATAATCAATCAGTGACCCAAGAAAGGCTCCGGCCTCCCACCCTGCAAAGCTTGGTTAGAAACGGCGACTAACTGCCTGATGGTGCAATGTTTCTTTTCATTCTTTTGATGAAAGGGTACTCTTTGTCACGTACAGTAGTATGGTGATGGAAGAAGACCCGGAGTGCCGCCTGGCTTGTTCCCACTGTAGAATGACACAAGATCTGCAGTCATTTGCTTGGCGATTGACACAATGGATGCTGCCAAAAAGGGTCAGAGTTTTGAAATAGAAGTAGTAAAACCTTTAATGTGGCATCGAAACAACCGCATGACAAAAAAAGAAGGCATGGGCAAGACAAAATACGCACAGGTTGAATCAGGATCCAAATCATAAGCCACAGCAAAGCGGCCTGTCAGCATCAGAATCAATGCAAGCAACAACTTGGTGACGCCGGTTCCATGTCGTTCATGTAGCATTGTCAATAAACACCAATGGGTATGTGCTTCGTTGATGTTATCAACGGCAGGCAGATATCCAGTTACCCATGCATGAGAAGCATCAAGCAATTAAGCCAGACCTAATCAATGGGCATTGACGAAAGAATGGCGCAAAAAGCAGCGAGACGAAAGAACTGCCATTCGAGTATGTGCGTTGGATAGCTGTTTTCTCAAAATACTCGGTGGGGAATCCAGAGACGAAAGGGACGGATGGTAATGGCTTGGCTTGGCAACTCAATTTTTTGGGTCTGCTGTTGAGTAGAGTATTGCGAATCGGGCCACGATGACGGTGCGTGATGGAGAATGTTGAGCGCCTCGTCGTATCAAGCGATGTCAGCGGAGCGTGGTGATGGTGCGCCGAGAACTGGAGCTTGTCGATAAAAAGCTTTCAGACTTTACGGTCGACGCAGAAATGAGATATCAGGAGTGAGAACCTCGAGAGGTTGCGCCGAACGGGCAGACAAGTGGCATTAAGATGATTGGGATGAAGGAGAAAAGAAAGGATGCGGACAGTTTAAAAGCGAGTTTGGTTTATTTTTATTTATTTCATTTTTGTTTTTATATTCTCTCCTTCCTTTTTCTTGTCCATGTCTAGTTTACAGCCGGGCCCTTGTTGGAATGGCCAGGGCGCAAATCAAAGTTCGTGAAGGCATGCATGTATCGGTACCTGCCAAGGTCGATGAAGGAAAGAGCGACCCAATTACACGCACACGAAAGACCGGAGCCGGCGGAGCAGCCAAGGAGAGACGAGGAGGCGAGAATACATACGAGGCTGACCCGCTGACGGAGCCCTGAGGCACCCACTAAGGGCCAGGCACTTGCCGGACGGCGAAACGCCAGCGCATTCCATTTGCAGCCCATGTAGAGCAGCGGCCGCTTCCATGCTCACTTTACGCACGGACTGCAGGGAATAAACGACCTGGCAGGCTCCAGTTGAAACCAGACAGGTACGCACTTGCAGGCCTCGACGGCTTTGTCCGACCGGCCACGATGGTTGATCAAGACGCCAAACAGCTCTGCCCCGTTCCAGTGACAACCCATGGCATTTCTCAACATAGGCTATCGTGCCTGGTCCACATGCAGCTTCGTTCGCACGCACTCTTATGGGATCTTGGAGAAGAAGCAGAAAGAAACGATTTCCAACAGACTGCACATTTGCGCGCAGCCAGAACCATCCCGGAAACAGAGGGCGGTGCACAAGCCCTGCGGGCCGCGCCTGCCTTTTCGCCGCCTTCATCACCATCTTCTTGCCTCAGCCGAAAAGTGTCAATCGGAGAGTGATGACGTCAGACATGAAAGAACATACCTGCCACACCTTTGTTGACAATAATAGGGACACTAGTAGGGACCTAGTAAAGTAGCTGCCTTGGGGGTATGTTCATGCCACGACCAAAAGCTCAATACTGAATAGCTGTCTCATCCACGTCGATGCAGGGGTCCGTAATTGTGTGCTCCTCAGCCACGATCAACAAGCAATGTGGCGGATAGAGGTGGCTGGAGCTGGTAGCCACGTGACACTATTTTGGACAGGCCCCGACTGTAGTCTAGGGCTGTAACACCGTTCACACGCAGACGGCAGACGGTGAACGGTGACGTGTATCCCTTTGAGTGCGCCAAGGTGACAATCGGGTTACGAAAGTGCTAGTGAGCCAATTATACTGAGGCTAAGTACGAGGTCTGGTACTCAATATTGAATTACACTTTGACAAATACCTATGTAGCCTCTTCTGGTATGAAGAGCTACTTAAGTACTTAGGTACTTACCCGTAGGTTGGCAATCCAGCTGAGAGAATTGCGCAGGTATTGGTGCTCCTCGCACTTGAAGGTCTTCACGCGTGAACAGCCCGCAGCGTCGGATGGGTGGTGGGTGGATGGGTTATGGGTTCCATATTTCCCCAAGTAGTTTCATCTGGTTGGTTCCGCTCCGTCCGTGGCAGGCGTCACCAAACCGCCTTCCCAGCGAGCAACCAAGCGCCTCGCCTGGCCAACCACATCCTTGCGCATGGATCTTAGCCTTACTTTCAGAAGGGGGCTGGCGCTGCTTTGCCTCCTCCTTCTCTTCCATCAACGCAACGCAAGCCGTCAAGTCAATTTCGCCGCTTTGTTTTTCCAACCATTCATCCATCCACCACGCATCAATCTGTTTTATCAAACAAAATCCCTCGTGCCCTCACTCTGTCTCGCGCCGCCACCACTTACTTTGTCGAATAATCCTTTTTATTCTCTGGACGCAGCCGACTCTATCGGGTCCATCTCACCGACCGTACTCTATTCCGACGCTCTCCGACGTCCACGCACGCCAAAATGTCCCACCAAGGCCCTTATGACCCTCACCCTGCTGATGCCGGACACCATGCCGCGCAACCTGGCGCCGATCGTGTCAAGAAGATTCAGGAGGTGGGTTTTCGTCTTGAGATATGATGCCTTGATGAAGCGGTGACATTTTTCATACTTGGCGCATGAGGCTGCGAATGGTCGGCGGCACTGCCGGATGTTATGGCACAGCCAACTCTTCCACCATTGTGCATGCTATGAGACAGCTGTGGTGAGAGGTGATCGTTTGTAGCCATTCCTGCTGACCCGGCTTGTGCTTCTAGGACATCAATGACACCGTTGGGATTTTGCGAGACAACATTAACAAAGCCAACGATAGAGGCCAACGTCTGGATGCCCTTCAGGATAAGACGGACAACTTGGCCGTTTCCGCCCAAGGCTTTCGTCGTGGCGCAAACAGAGTTCGAAAGCAGATGTGGTGGAAAGATATGAAGATGCGCATTTGTATCGTCGTCGGAATTATCATTCTTCTGCTCATCATCATCATTCCTTCTGGTGCGTGACGCTGCTCACTTTCTTCGGCGGGTTCCAGTTGGCCGGTTTTTGTTTTCTTTTCTAATTCGTTTTCACAGTCCTTGCCACTCGTTAAAAATTGTTCGGCCGGTTTACGCAACGATCCAGATGATGCAAATTTATGGTTGACGTATATGACAGGGTAGAGCTTCGCTGGCGCAGCGATGGGACATGATTGGTAGCGGCTTAGAAAGCTTCTTTTGCCCACTATGAGCAAGCTTCGTTCGTGAGACGGGAATCGATTCGCACTGTTGGGATGGGAAATGGAAGCCTTTTGCTTTTTTTTTTTGTATTTTGGGTTTGGATGGGGACATGTTCGAATCTCTCCATGGACAGGCACATTGTCATGTACTGCTCGGGGTGCGAGTTCTGTGTCACTGTCGAAGCACGAGGCAGACCAAGCAGCACGTGCTTGTATATGATTGAGGTTTAGGCGTTTGATACCACATGAATGTGACGTTATGATTTCCATTGTTCGGTGTCAGGACAGGCCTCAAGTGCTTCGCCGGCATGACGGGCTAGCACAGTTGCCCTCCGACATGCTTTGACGAGCAGCAGATTGTTGAACGTATATGTATGCACATATATAGGTCCATATGCACATTCCTTGATCCTTTCCCCCCGCAAATGTAGTGAATACACCAGCGTTGGTACAACCCGGAGATGGCCCCGCGCGAGGCCGTGGACCCGTGGACCTGTGGACAAGCCGACGCAGCGCAAGGGGGTGTAGTCCAAGTAAGTAATTTTGAAACACGTTCATGGTCTTCATTTGGTTGTCTGCATCACTGATGCACATGTCTTTATGGTCTGGTGGTCTTTATTTATCTGGCTCTGTCTTCTCGTGCGTCGCTGTTCGATGTGTTACAGCAAGTGTGCTGACATGACGCGCTGAGATTTCGGTTTTTTTTTTAGGCAGTATTGCGTAGGATATAAGGGTTTGTTGCAAAAGTCTCACCTTTTTTTTCTTCTTTTTCCTTTTCTTTTCTTACACAAGAATATAAATATATAATATATATATATATATATATACATTCTATAAAAAAGCTTCCCTTCTTTCACATTGTATATGCTAAAATGCATTTATGTTAAGCACCTTAGCATAGCATTACCACATCACACACGTACAGAAGCCTGACTAGAAGTACTTTCCCCACGTACACGGTCCCTGGCAGAAGACACATCTACAAGTGCTTTTGAAGGAAATCCGGGCAAGCAGAATGCTTTGCTGTTTATAAAGAGGTCTTTTGGTGCCCTAGCTAGGGGTGTAGGGTACGAAGCGGGACAGGATCACAAAAAATAAGATACATAGTGAAAAAAAAAAAGGATAAGTAAAAGAGAGGATAAAAATGACTGGATAAGTATGATTAGTTAGGATTGATCATTATGTCGAGCATTGCAGCCGTAGGCGCATGTTGCGAATGGGGACTCGAGACGTGACGACACTCGACACGCGACTTGGGACTCGGAGCTCGGAATTCGATACTCGGGACCGCGTGCATGTGTGCCGAGGTGGCGTTGGGGCTCTGGTCTGGTAGGCCATGAAGTGAGGTGAATCAACTGTCCTGTCCCGGTCGTTTGGACTCTGAAGGGGGAATGTCCGGTCACACGTGCATGGTCAAATCAGCACTCTAGAAGTTGGGTGAGACGTACTAGGCAGGCTCCCAAGGGGGGGAAGTTGGCCGATGGGGCCGGGGCTAAGGTGAACGTGAATGGAATGACGCCATTTCACGTAGTTGAAGAAACTAAACAAAAAACAATAACAAAGACGAACAATGCTACCGCGTGTTATTAAGAGAATTTGCAATTACGCGAATTAATTTGTGTGGACACAGGAGGAAGAGAAAATAGGTGACGCCAGCTACACTCTGCGTGCGTTTCAAAAGCTGGAGCTGCAAAGTGATTTTGCATCAGCTCCGAGTGCATGTCGGAACGCGGGATCTTTCCCGTTCTTGTAGATATCGCATTACATTTTACGTGACAAACTCGGTCTCCTAGCTATTGAGCCAGTAGAAATCCTGTATCTGACGAAATATAGCAGACTATTTCTTTTCTCTCACATCACGGTCGCTGCGCATCTAAAGGCTTCACAATTCTATACGACTAGAAAACTCGAGTTGCTTGAAAAGTCTTGTACACGTAAAGTCACGCCTAGTGTTTCAATTTCAGCCTAAAAAAGAAGCTAGACCAAAGGTCGGAAAAGAGCAGGAAAGAGATGAGAGGCCAGGTAAGAATTTTGAAGTCGCTGTGGCGGAAATGACGACGCAATACAACAGCAGCTCACAGCATTCAATTGCGGTGGCAGCATTTCATGTTTCATATCACATACATCCACGAGTGAAAAACAGTGGTCCCTAAGCCTCATCAAAGTACTCAAAATCGACTTCTTCCCAGATTCTGTGACTGAAAAGGACTCGTGTGGGGTGGACATTGTGCCATCAACGGTGGACGTGCGTGTCTCGGGCGATAGCTGCTCCTGAATATTTGATGGGGTAGATGATGCCGCGGACGACTCTTGTGCGGACGAAAGGCTATCTAATGCTGGTACATCTTCTAGATGTTCAACTCTGTCTTCATCTGCATACCACTCGCAGTCATTGAAAAAATCTCGGTTGTATGATAAATAGTAGTCGTACGTGTCAAAATACTGTTCTTGCGGGTCGCAATCGGATTCGTTATCTACATCATCTTCGTAGTACACGCCAGTCTCTGCCAAAGCCCCCTTGACATCATCATCTTTGGTACGGTATGCCAGGTTGCACATGGCCTCTGTCGCTGATTGCACGCTCAAGTGTCGACAGGCGATTTGTAGATACTTTGACGATATCTTGGACAATGAGGAACGCTCGAGGTGACGACTTTCGAAATACATTTTTGACCTCAGTGCACATAGTTCTTCGGCGAGTTTCTCAGTGCTGGCTTTTGCCATCTGGCGCATTTCGGTGGCGTCTTTTGCTACTTTCCAGTCCATCATCATGCGCTCATAGAATGTTTGCGGCTCAAGAATCGGTATGACTATCTTGTTGTAAGTGTCGTTGAGGTACTGAAGAACCTTGACGGGAAGGCCGGTCATATCAATCCATTGTTGCACCAGCTCGATGGAACGTCCATTTTGTTTTCTTTTTCTTTTTTATACTTTACTTTACTTTACTTTACTTTTTCCCTTTTCCCCTTTCCCTTTTTCTTTTATGGTCAGGAGAAGGCGATTTAGTCAAGGACGGGGAGGATGAATGTAACCACTGATGAGTGACGGACGGCGGTTGGATCTCTTGTAGGCTTGTAGCGCGTCTGGTTCCTCGAAAAGGGAAGCGGGGACAGGGAAGAAGCGAAGGGAAGAACCGATCGATAAAGAGCGCTAGCTATAGCATGGAGCAACTAGAGCAACTAGAGCCAACAAGAGCAACAAATAAGGCCCAAAGTTTGTTGTGATAATGGAGAAAAGAGACGAGGGGACCCTGCGTCAGTGGGCCTCTAAGAAAAGGGCGGCTGGGGAAACACCCTCTTGACACGTGACCCACCATCTGCTCCCACTTTGACGAGTCACTTTGACGAGAGTCGAGAGTCCAGACTCCAAGAGTGAGGCTACATACATACATACAGATGTAGTACAGAATACGGGATACAAATAACCTGAGAGTCGCTCCACGTCTCACAACTCTTTTTTTATCTATCAACAAAATAGCGGTAAGAGGAATTCTCGCCCGAGGCAAACGCGTAGACGTGCAGACCAACACTCACAATAGCTGCAGCCACGTCTCACCTCCCATGTTCTCTTTTCCTTGTGTGCACACCGCGGAGGTGCATACGGGCGTCAAGAACTGGCCGCTTTGGACCTGCCAAATTTGCTCTTTTCCTCCATGATGAAACAAGATTTTGGGTCATGGCGCTTAGGCGGCCTGAAGCAGAGCATCGCTCCATCTGCCTGTCGACATTGTTATAAATCAAAGGTCCGGCGAAGGGTTGAGCTTTGAGCAGCGTCGAGAACACCGAAACTTTTTTTTATTCGAACAAACTCCCCAGTTATTTACGTTTTAGCGTTACGCACATATTATCCAGCTACCAGACTCAACAACATGTCAGCAAGCGACCGAACCTCGACTCACCTTTTGACCAATGTTGGAAAAGAACAACAAGAACATCGAAAGCGTTCTCCTGGACTCGGTGAACATGGTGCATCGAATAGTCGTACTCGAAGCCACTCGGCATCGAGCCCAGCAGCCACACCGGCCAACCTCGGAGTCGACGAACTATTTGACGTGTTCAGTAAATTGTCGGCAGAGGCGCCGCCCGACACTCGTATCATCATCGCCGGGCCACCACTGCAATATGCTGGTCAACTCGTCGACCCCTCTCCCTCTACCGTTATTCTGCCGCATACTGTTGCGGGTCGTGAAATTGCACGAGTTGGACAACGAATGACGGACGCTGACTTCCTTCTCTCTCTTTCTTTTGATCTGCTTTCTCAAGATCCTTCCTTGCAAAAGATCAGAAGCAGGATAGACTGTCGCATATACTACAACCCGCAGAGCGACTTTTGTCAGCTCTGTAATGAAGGAGATGCTCACATACATGTCATGAAGGTGTCTCTGCAAGGCGGTTCGGAAGGAGCTTTCAACTGCCTGTATCAAGGTCAAAGTTGTTGGATATCGACTGGAATCTGGAGCATCTCCGTCGCTGGTGAGGATAAGCACCACCATCATGTCGTGGAATTTCTGCTCTTGCAGAGGCGATTTGTCGTCTCCGAAATTGACGTCACAAGAAAGCGCTCATTTCAACAAGTTTTATTGCCAGGCGAGCGGGACAACACAAACCAAGTCGAAATGCAGTTTGTTCTTGCTCCTCGTCGAACTGCCGGCAACTCGTCCGCAAATTCTGTTGTCATGATTCCGGCAAATTTGCCTTGCCCCAGGGTCACCCAGTCAGGCACTATGTCAGTCCTTCAACTGTCTAGGCAACGTTTTCTGAGGATCCAAGACTCGAACTGTACTCACATGATACAACAACCTAATGGAATGGTGAGCTCGTACACACTTGCCTTTCGCTACCAAATCGATGAGACGGATGGATCAAAAGTGTTTGCTTGTTGCCATTCAGCCCTTCACGGTACTGTAGTTGCCAAGGCACCCAATTTTACCAAGGAGGTGCGCGGTGGACCATCACTGTGGAAATGTGTGAGCCTCTGGAAGGAGGAATGCGAGCTGTTAAATCGGCTCGACCATGTAAGTTTTCCGTGTAAAGAACTGGCACCCAGTTGACGGTCCAGCTTTCTGAGACTTCTTCTTCTGCATCTAGCCCAACATCGTCAAGTTGAAGTCTTTTGACGCCCGTCTCCTTGTGCTTTACTTGGAACACCTCCCGCTTTGTCTTAGTCGACAAATGCCCATGCCGCTTACGGCAGCTCGTGCTGTCCTTGTTGACATATCTGCGGCCCTTAAATATCTTGAGGAACAAAAGATAGTTCACAATGACATCAAACCATCCAATATCGCGTACTCTCCAGAGCGTGGTGCTGTGCTTTTCGACTTCGGTTTCGCCACCGCGGAGGGTGCACATCGATATTACGGCGGAACCTATATGTTTCTCCCCCCGGAATTCGTCCGAGAAGTAGAGGTTGCGAAAAGGCGTGGGCCCTTTAGCGATATCTGGGCATTGGCTATAACCATACTCATCTGTACCGGAAAGATGGGCTACCCACGCTACCATGAGAAAATGAAAGTTTTACACAACATGGGCATGGAAGGAACCGAGGATTATGCCATCTTTAAGAAATGGCTCGTCGACGTTTCTGATGTCAGACGCACCCTAGACATACAGGATGATATGGAGACCACGATCTATAGGATGCTGGACGAGAGGGTTGAATGGCGAATTAAGGCCGCACAAATAGTCGACAGGCTCAAACGGTAGGGGAGTCAAACTTATGAGACTCACTGTCGATCAACCCGGCGGGCCACATGTATTTCTCCTCCTTTATTGCCTGCAAGTGTGTGCTAGATGTCGTCGTATAACGTAATTATATTATTACAGTTCTGACTTAGCTGAATTAATAGCAAAAAGAGATAGTTATATTAATATATACAGGGAAACACATAATTAAATCTACATACAAAATATAGAAAATTATAGTTATAGACAACTATAGAAAAACATGGAAAAATATCGAGAAATATTTCATTTTCAGAAATGGAGAACTCAGTACCTCACTTGTACGGCCTCTCTGGAGGTGTTTCCAAAGAGCGTGTCTTCCAATCACAGCCATCTTGCTTTACTTAAACTCGGGAATCGTCTTCAGGATAACGATAACATCTGCCGCGGCCTTATGGAGTTATTCGCGAGTGTAGAGACTCATGTTGTAGCGAGAAAATGCAATATGAAGGAGTACGGTGAAGTTGGGTTGCTTCTCATGAGTAACACAGCCTGCATGAGATAGATCCGCAGGGTGCTATGTATACCCGGAGTCGAGCCTTGTCTTGATCATAATCATGTTAAACGCCGTGAGTCTCAAGGGGCCTTTGGCGCTTATTCGGGATGCGGTCCATCGACCATGTACGGCCTCTTGCGCATGCGGAACCTTTGTCTGGCGGTCTACATGGGGGGCCAGAATCTACATGGTAGGAGGAGATTAAGCGAAGTACTCGAGTTCCGCCTGTGCGCTGCGTGCAACACATCGGACCGTGTCACATGGACCGTCACAACCGTCACACACACCAATCATAAGCCTCAACTGTTAAAAACAGGCACCCAAGCCACCTCAGCGAAACCAGCTCATTAAGGCACATCCCTATCTGGCAATTGCTTCTTTCCCTACTTTCTTTTCAATTAAAATATGACAGGTTCTTGCATTAACCAGGACTTTGTTGCATCACTCGCGCAACTACTCAATAGAGCGCAGGTTCCATGCGTCCTCTGGGGTCATCTTCTCCTCGACACTCACGGAGTTCCAACGATCGTTGGCGTAAGCGTTCCCTCCCCTCCTCTTTTTTCTTTAGAAACGTATTCAGTCCCAGGTTCGCAGAATTGCTAACACTATCCAAGGCAGTCGATTTTGTGGTCCCAGATGAGTTGCTGTCAGTCGCCACAAGAGCTCTCATGCCTCACGAGAAGCTGCTACCGTGTCCCGATGGCGAGGACTGCGATATCATCTCGCCGAGCCGGCCAACTCCTGCTCCTCAGAGCCACCTACATATCGAGGGAGCCGAAGAACCAGTCGGTCTTTACGCCCAGTCCATGACTCTATGGTTCTTACCACCCCTACAGGCAGCCCTCATAACACCTGATAGAGGTCAGCTTCCACCTTACTACGCCCTTGCCTCAGATAAGTCTATTCTACCTCCTTATAGGTTAGGAAGAGGCTCTGGGTTTTTCACGTCGACGGTTCACCCTGTTGTTATCGTTCCCTCACATGTTATGCTTGAAGCCTTTATGCGTTTTTGTGCGCGCTATGTGTACACACCCGCTGGCGGCTTCTCTATCAGTATGATCTCTTATGTGGGGCTTTATATTGATAATGATGGGTTTTTGGACCTGAGTCAGCTCTCAGAGCCACTTGCTTCATCTTATCTGGACCTTAGATCAGGGAAGATGCCTGTCCGACAGTGGCTGAGCGAGCTGAAGAAGCTCCTTGGGGAGCCTGGACTATTGATATGACAACTAGACGCTGCTGCCATTGGACAGGTTCTTCAACATTGCCATAGCTGTTGCGCCACTAGACACAGGATTTACTGCGCTGAGATGTCGTATAGTAAATGTAAGGCAACTACCTAGGTATCCATCTGTTTATTCAGCTTCAGCCAAATCCGCATCGCCAGTCGCACAGGTCAGTGCATGTCAAACGACCAGACTCCTGTCTCGCCCGCTGCGAAATGAAAGCATATCCCTTCAGCGTCCCAATTGCCCTCTGACATGCATTATCGTGACTGAAGAAGCCATGAGTTTGAGGTACCCTGCCGCGAGCGGGTTTTTGCTTTAAGACATGCTGAAATAAAATGAGCATTTAAATGTTGACATTGAACGTACTTAAGTTTAGTGCGCGCCGTGGGATCGGTTCGGGCCGGACCCGCCTTACGCGCATGGAACGTATTCCATACACTTATTCCATACTCCATACCGCTTGCAAGTATGCCGAATTCTTTTGGACAATTCTAAGTGTCAAATGAATTGCTCGGCAATAGAGTACCGCCAAAACCCCTACCTGGTCCAGTAGCCATTTGGTGGAGCAAGCTGGCCGCCTGGACGGCCTGGTCATGAAACCAACATAGATGATCAAATGATAAGACGGCAAGCGTCTACAACCGACTCACTGTAGGATAAATGCCGTCATCAAGTATTCCATACAAGATGCATTCTAAATTCCATATTCCATACGGGTCTGCATGGAGTATGGAGCATGCAGCTCGAGCCTGGTGGGTCGCCAGCATCACCTCATCTGTTGCACGGACGTGCACATTCGTTTTTTTGAACCCACAAACACGTCGCGCGATCGATGCTCGAAACACCGCAAGTGTGCAAGCAAATACCACCGCTCACCGTTCACCACCAATTGCCTGCCAAATCGTGCTGTCATGGACATTCAGATTCTCTCTGATTTGCACCTCGAATCTCCAAAGGCCTACGACCTGTTCAACATTCCTCCAAAGGCATCATATCTAGCCCTCCTCGGCGATATTGGGAATGTTGTTGCCCACAAAGATGATATTCTTAGTTTCCTAACGAGACATCTTCGTCAATTTAAGGCAATTCTCTTCGTTGCAGGGAATCATGAAGCATATCACTCGACCTGGGAGCAAACCATGGTTGTTTTACGTGAATTCGAGGAACAAGTCGAACGCGACGATTCACTTGGCCAATTTGCGGTGCTTGATCGCGGGACATATCGCCCACCAGGGTCAGATACTGTCCTCCTGGGCTGCAGTCTCTTCTCTCATGTCCCTAAAGAAAGAGAGATGGCTGTAGAGATGGGTCTTAATGATTTCTTTCTTATCCAAGGTTGGACTGTCGCGGATCATAACAACGCCCATCAGCGAGATCTTACCTGGTTAAATGACGAGGTAGCCATGCTTGAGGACGACTGTACTGCCACCAACATCATTATTCTTACGCACTGGAGTCCATCTCAGCTGCCTGCTGTTACAGATCCGAAACATATAAAAAGCCCCATCACCAACGGGTTTGCTACGGACCTAGTGAACGAACGATGCTTTAATAGTACTAAAGTCAAGGCCTGGGCTTTCGGGCACACGCATTATAACTGCGATATTGAGATAGAGCGAGAAAATGGCGCAGGTATGCTCAGGCTACTGGCTAATCAGCGGGGGTATTATTTCGCACAGTCTGATGGGTTTGACGTCGAAAAAGTTATTCGACTATAAAAAGCATGTATGAAAGAAAATGGCCGCTATTTCATTCTAGCAAAATGGAGCTCTGCGCTGATGCAGAGGCATAGTTTAGGATATATTCCGTCGATACAACTCCTGCATGTTTACTTCTTACGGGAACGGCTATGCTGAATAAAAAAAAACAGGATTCACTCTGCCTATCATTTCATCAAGTTCCATTTCATTGACGTTCGTATGTTGTTGTTGTTTGTTCATTACGCCCGGTGGAACTGTCCAATGGGGCAACTATCAGTCTATGCTCCATACTTTATACATCGCTCAAATCAAAACAGCGCTACCCAGGTCCTTGGAGCGAGAGACGTCGAGAAGCGATCTTGATACTACTGCGAGTGGAAATGATGGGGGTTGAGTCAATCATGATGTCGAGCCATTAGAAATAATGAAGAAAAAGCGGCGCATGGCTGCAGAGCGTCGCATGGAATCCGCGGAGTTGGCTTGGTGATCGAGATAAGAGGTGCGGCAATCAAGACTCAAAAGTGGCAACAAGAGGCGAGCAGAACAAGAACAATAGCACGCCCAGCTTAGTGAGGCGGTGTCGGAGATGGCAGCAGAGCAATCGTCGTCTCGTGTCAATACTGGGTCCCCGGAGCAAATCCCGCTCTGGGCGCTAGTACAGTATAGGACTAGCCTTGCTGGCAAGAGGTAAGCAAGTCTCTTCCCCCCACCTTCCCAACCCAACTTCCAACTCCCCCACCTTCCGCCATCCACAAGCGCGGCAGCACCCCAGATTGACAATTGCATAAGGCTCTGACCCTGCATCATCCTCATCCCCATCGTCGCATACCGCGATACGACAAGCGCACCTGTTGAACATGCGCCATTAGTACCCAGAGCCTCGATCCGACGTTGACGAGCCATTCTGGCTGCAATGCCGGCTTTGGGGGTTGCCACGCGTCTCGTGAACCACGGTCGCGGATCCGAGAGCCCTTTAACTCAACTCCTTGTCGTCTGACTGTATTCGTAGCTGATAGCCTCGAGGTTGGGCATTAGGGATCCCGGGCTCTAGAACGCAATCAAAACCACGTCGCAACGTTGCGCAAGTGTCTACTGCCCACCAGCAGCATTCTTTATACATGTGCTTATCCTTGACGGGCTTTAGCACCCTGAACAAGATCATGCTATGATTGCTTCCCTGTGCTGGCAGCGACGCCCGATCCAGACGTTCGCGGAAAAGTAGCTGCGCATCTGTACGGCCAAATCTGTGAAACTCTTGGCTTGAACTCGGCGATTCCTGAGTAACCAGAATAAACCTTGGTGCAAACGAGGAAAAACAAAGGAGAAAAAAAAGTGTCATGTATCGAGCAAATAGTGAAGGCGGTGGTGACGCCGGCCGCAGCGGAAGCTCTTCCTCCAAAACGTGGTGGAAGTTGCGAAGACGAAATAGCAGTCGGCTTTTAGATATACGTTCAACTGTACGTGAGGAAGTAATCTCCACGTCGCATTCCGCTTGTCCCTCGATGCATTCGCAACCAAGTCGGTTATCTGGGACTAGGAACGACTCTTCCCCCGTCCTTTCCTCCTTCAAGCAAGAGACAGAATCTACGACTAACGAGAGATGCAATGCAAGGTTCGCGGTGCATCTGCATCCCGAAACTCGAACACTAGCGAGTACTACTCACAGTCTCTCTCCGAAACAAGCGAACACCAGCAACTCAAACTCCAGCAACTCCAGCATCTCATACAGCGCATTCGACCTACCTCGTCGAGCTCGAGTCAGGTTGATGCGGCATACAAAGACTTCGATAAACACAAGGAAGCTTGCTCAAGTCTATGCACTGGTCTTCTCCAGGATGAAGGCCGACCGTCAAAAACTCTTTCGAGCACTGCCGAGCCAACAGCTCCAAGGGACTCCTCTTTGGATGATCCTCCTAGTCCACGAGGCACCATTTTTGACCAGACAAGTTCATTCAGCGGACACAGCACGAGCGAGCTTGTCAACGACGGCGTCAGCTGCAACGAAGGACCATTCAATGAGATGTATCTGAACGCCATCAGAGATTGGAAATGTTGCTTGGAAGCATTGTGCGAAGCATTCAGGACGAGTCTAGGTGATACATACAAGAGCTACGAGCGGGATGCGACGCCAGAAATGCTTGATCTACTTTTCACAAGCAAGAAATTTCGACGTGAAGCAGTACATCGAATGCGAAACGCAAGTGTCACGCGAATGCTATCCGCTGACCCTCAATTCGTAAGACACATATTCTTGTCATTGAGCTCGTTGTGTAGTTTACGCCCTACCCCTCCCCTCCGCCCGTAACCATTCTGACATATATATTCGCCAGTTTCCTCGCTATGAGATTCGCTTTAGAAACTACGAAAGGGTGAAAAAGGAGCTTATTGAGGTTCGGCAATTACTCCAATCGAGCGAGTCTGGGATTCTGCCGACGCGAGAGGTGCAAGAGTTCATCATGTCACCCCGTGGTGATGCCGTGCTTGAGTTTGCCAATCTGCGTACTGGAAGATCATCATGTGTTGATCCCGTTCTGCGATTTCGCGTCTCGTCTTCCATGCTGGCCGATACCTCGCCGATATTTGCTCGCATGTTCTTTGGAAGCTCGAGCAGCTTTTACTTGCACGAAGCAGAAGACACTCAGCCTTATCTCCCGCCTCCGTCAAGTCCATACATGTGCAGAGATGGCACCGAAGTGAAGCTCTATCGTATGCCACAACACGAGACCAACCGGCTCCAATCCTTCGAAATCTTGATGCATGCCGCACATATGCGCACCGATCTGATGCCAAATGAAATCAGTTTCGAACAATTTGTCACCATCGCTGAATGCTGTTTGCGCTACAAGAGCACGTCTCCGCTGGAGCTCTTCGTTGAGGAGCGGTGGTTGCCTCAATGGATAACACATTGTGGTGCCGAGGACATGGCTGATGGATTCTTGGTAATTAGTTACGCGTTTGGCCTGCGTGAGCTCTTTACACGCATGTCTAAGAGTGCCATTCTGAGTATCGTCGATGAGAAGGATTTGCAAGCTAAACCATGGCCACAAAAAATCAAGGACAAAATCTGGGCCATTCGTCGTGCCAAACTTGACCAGATTTACTCATGCTGTGCAAGCACTATACAGGAATATCTTGGGCAGCCCACCCAGAACAAAGGCATAGAGAGCGAACGCCATGCACCTTCCGACATGACAATCTCCTCGCAGACGTTGATGTCAAATGAACCACGTCCTACCACAGCACCAATGCTAACCAGCCGTCCGCGATGCCCAAAGGGTAGCCATGCTTGTGATGCTGCGAATCTGGGCTGGATGCTACTCAATTTCAACGAGGTGAATCTACTGCAGCAAATTCTGCAACCATCTGTCATGTCACACATGCAGAAATTTGAACAGCCTTCACGAAGTCTGGCACACGCTGTGGAACTTTTGAGCAAGATGCCTAGCCCAGTTTCTCCAACCCACCACGGTGGAGTGTGTGATGCAAGCCTCTCCTTTCGAACGGCCATTACCGACATCTACAGTAGCGTCAATGGTCTTACCCTTCACGACATTAGCGGCAAGAGTCATGGCTGGGCTCTATCCAAGCATCGAATGACGGACCCTCAGACGATCTCGGGCACTGGACTAAGCCGCCGCAGCGCGGCTGCAGGAAATGATGACGATTCTTACACCTCGGCAGCAGGATGTCCTGACTCCATTCGACTTCGAATCTTGGCGGAAATCGACGACCCGAAAGATTTGAAGGCGGTCGCTCAGATAAACAAAAGTTTTTTCGAAACTTACAAAACGCATGAAGTACGACTCATGCGCAAATTCCTGCAGATGGGATATTGCGTCCAGCAAGACTCTGCCGGCAACAACCTACCTCAACGCAGCGGAAACACGGAGCCAAAGGTGCGAACAAAAGACTTTGCCGAAATCAAGGATCAACCCTCTCGGCCGATCGACGCTCTTTCAGTCATCAGCTTTCTTACCAATGGTGAGGAGGAAGAGGACGAGGACAAACATGAAGGGCATGACCAGGATGGCGATTATCATGATGACTTGCCCGGACTTCGTGAGCTCCACTACGGCCGCTTGATACATCCAAATGCTCGGCCGAACACTGGTCCACCTGGATATGCTGCAGACGAGGCGCGTTCCTCGGACGATGCCGCGTCGTCGACCACTCCCAGGCAAGTCGTCGTAGACCAGCCGACCTCGTCACATATGTCTCCGAATCAGCAACACGCTGCCGCAGTCGCCATTCATGTCGAAGAGCCGCCGCCGCTCATGACCAATGACGAGGCCCGAAGAATCCTCTGGCCCGACCTCATCACACCAACATCCCTCCGACCAATCAATCTCGTGTCTCCCGAAGTAGACGGGCACCGCGAGAAATTTCTGGTGGGCGATCCATTCTTCACCAATGGTTTGGAAGACAAGACTCTCGTCATGGCTAGAGACAAGCACTTGCGCAGCGAGCGAGCCTGATATGAGACGAGGTCTGCCCCAAAAATGCCCGTCTTGAAACACGGACCAAGGAGTCGTCTTCGTGTGCGAGTGTTCGTCCCGACAACACGCAGGGCAGCTTTGAAGAAGCACTTTGGATGGTGACGTGTCTTGTGAGGGACCTTTGAGAGTTTATTATGTACTGATCTTGTTTTTTTGTCCATCTCTGTATATATGTACATTAAATAATTTGGTTGACGGGCCTGGTCTTTCTACATATAGGCTGTGCATGGGGCGGTGTATGGAGATTCATTCGGGAGGATACACGAAGAGGAAAAGAGGGTGCTCACGTGAGAAGGGGTGATGGATGGGTGACTGGAAAGGGTCTGGCTTGGGGGTGGTTGTCTAGCATTAATATGCTCTTGGTGAATGGGTAAGAAAACTTGTTCAGCGAGTGCGATTGGACGGATAGCACAGGATAGATTGGACATTGTGGGATAGGCAGATGATTGGATGTAGTTACTAATTTATACATGTATTTGTGTATATATATTTGATCCCGAGTATCTATTGCTGCAGTGGCAGTGAGATGGGGATTGCGTAATGCAATCACCGTCGCACGTTCGCT
The DNA here is from genome assembly GCA_018360205.1 of Claviceps digitariae. NCBI lineage: Eukaryota > Fungi > Ascomycota > Sordariomycetes > Hypocreales > Clavicipitaceae > Claviceps > Claviceps digitariae. Next base: position 5,883 of record SRPT01000042.1, on the reverse strand, counting down.
TTCTGAACCAGACATTCATGATCCAGGCACCCCGTTTATGCCTTTTTCCCAAAAAAGGTCCTGATCCTGGTGGTGGCGCTAGTGTTGGACACCAAGCCGTTCTCCGATTCTGCCTGGGCCAGACGTGCGGCATTGATGGCTCTGAGCTTGGCGGTTCCAATTCCAGCCACGCCACCTTCCTGGTTGTCTCCGAGCCACGGCTTCTTGGAATCGCCCAAGATGGTGCCCGAGAGGAAGTAGATGACGAGACCGATGATGATGCATACAAAGGCAATGGGATACATGAAGTGGATGCTGAGGCCGAAGACGTGAATGCCGATAATGACACCCCAGAAATTCGCCGTCAGAAGCGAGATATCAAAGAAGGCGGCGCTTCCCATGCGCAGGATCAGTGGTGCCAGTGTGTAGAAAAGGGTAAGACACAGCGTGTAGCCAACGAGGTAGCCTCCGACCTTGCCGCTCCATGCTGATCCTGCAATGGTATCACGATCAAAGATGGCAGCTTGGACTCCGTTGATGACCATGCCGAACAGGCCCATGAAGGAGAGGACGTGGTGCATGGGGGCCTTGGAGACGAGGAACTCCTCCATCACATTGCTGGTGCCGTAGAGTGTGGCGCCGAGAAGTCCAAACAAATCACCCTTGATTTTGGACTCTCCGCTGGATTGGCCACTGTCTCTTTGGACAATGTAGTCAGATGCCAGGAGAATACCCATGCCTCCGCAGCATATGAAAATACCCGCCACCTGGGTCCACTTGTAACGGACTTTGAGCAGGACGAAGGAGATGAGAACCACACACACAATGGACCAGAAATTGAGCAGCTGCGCGGACAATATGTTGGTGTATGTATAGGCCAGAACGGTGAAGTAGTTGCCCTCTACATCCATGAAGGCCAAGATGAGATACTTCCAGCCATCGCGGTAAGCAACCTGGGCCCAGACACGTGGACCATCGCGCACAAGGAATATGGTGTTGTAGATGACGGCGAGAAATATGTAGTTGAACAGGGTCTGGAAGGCAGGCGCACTGAAGTTTTCCTGGTTCAAGAAGGTGGTGAAGGTGTTGGTGGCGGTGATGCAGAGAGCGAGGATCTGCCCAATGGCGACGACAATCCAAAAATCGGCAGTCGTCAGATAACTCCACCAGTGGACCGACTTTGCTTCGAGAATGTAGAGCCCCCGACTGGCCTCGGCGGTCTCAGAAGATGTCTCAGCAGGAGAGGTCGAGCCGGAGTTCAAGACTATACCACACGCCTCGTTGTAACTCGGCACAGCTGTTGCGGAGGGACTGAACCCGTTCTTATGAGCGGCGGACGAGCCCTCTTGGGGCAGATTGTCACCCATGGCTGCAGGTTAAAATAAAGATGGATGGTCGGTACTGAGGCCTCGTCCGAAGAAGAGCGCGGAAGTAATCGAGTCCGTGAAAATGGTTATGCGTCGATGATCTTGGACAGAACGATGCGCAAGAGAATATTTCTAGATATAAGTTTGTGATGGAAAAAAATCACAACAGTCTTTCTTCGTCTCCAGTGTGCAGCAAGCGCAAAGACTTCAAGTCGCCTGCTGGTTTTCCTATTGCCGCGAGAGGCACATGCGATGATGCGCCGATATCAAGGTGCTGAGGATGGCGTACCAGTTGCGAATAAGCATGGGGGGTTTGCTCGATGGAGTTGGGAGTGAGAGAAGGTGCTGCGACGCAATGCCGAGAGCAGCACTGAGCAATTTTTATTTGAGAAAAAAAAAAAATGCTCAGGAACGATGTTCTATGCACGTGGGATTGGGACGCAGAGGTGAATATAAAACTTATTAAATTGTATGGACATGGTCTGCGGCGCTCCACAGAAAAAGAAGGGCAAAAAAAAAAAAAAGAATACATTTTTGGCGCGTGCCGAGCCCCAGCAGCTGAGTGGGGCAGCTAAGCAGATCGTGCCTGCCATCCAATGATCCAATGCAGCTGCATCTGATCATGCAGCTGCCACTCGGCGTGGCCCCGCTACCGCTGGTCTGGACTCCGACTGTGGACGAATTGGCAAAAAGACCTCAATGTGGGATTGACGTGAAATATGCGATTTGGATCCGTCACGTTCAAATCAACGAGTATCATCTATGGATCATCTATGCCAGGGTACGGTTTGCCTTGCATCGAGTTGCGTCCATCCAGCTTTGAACTGTTTTGCCCTCGCCACCATCCCCATCCCGCGCATCAACCGATTCTGCGGTGAGGTGCCGTCGCTAGTTTTTGACAAAAAGCCCCCACCATCCATCATGGCTGGCTGCTCCAGCCATACATTTTGCGGCCGGAGCGACGAGTCGATGAACAAACAGGCAGGCCGGCACAAGAATGCTAAATTCGAGGCCTGGCCTGACGAGCCAAGAGGATCTGGACCATGTTAGAGTTGCCACACATTTTTTCACCCCGTCGTTGTCGTCCAAGAAAAAGCAAATCAAGACCGCCATTGGCGCGACGGTGCTTCCTCTCGGCGTGCGCCTCGTCTTCGACAACCAAACCACAACATTCTTAACCGATTTTGCGGTTGCAAATTGTGGCAGAAAAAAAAGTTACTATTGGCTCTCAGTGTATGTTCAATGTGGCAATTTTGCCGCTTTGCGACAGCAGCGTTGAGGGTATTCACGTCGAGCAGCTTCACGTTGGACGGTCCAAAAAAGGATCCATATATTGACGTCGAGTAGGTAGCGGGCCATCTTCAATGTTGGCAAGGGTCCTCTGCTGTCACCGAGAACACCGCACCAGACTCTCCTAACACCTTTAAGTGTTTCTCCCGTGCAACTCTGTTAGCATTATGCTCATGCATCTGCATTCATGTTGCAGCCAAGCCCGTGCACCAGAGACACCCAGGAGCCAGGGCCAGGCCCCAGTGTGACGCATGCGTCATGCGTCTAGACTACCCAGTACGCCGCGACTTCGCGTGTCGCCAGCCTCCGCCTCGATAACTCATCAATCTGCTTCTGAAGCAGCTCTTCTCCGCCACTGTCGACGCTGTCGTTTATGCTTTGACGGCCTTCATCTTCCAACTGCCGCCATGGCGCGACTTTACCTTGTCACTGCGTGCCTCGCCCTCCTTGCTGATGCGGCTCAGCCGGGCGCTGTGAAGCCTGTCGCCGCGCCCATGCGAGACTTGTCCTGGGGACAGATCAACTTTCTGCATACCACTGATACTCATGGCTGGATAGGCGGCCACTTGCTCGAGTACGTCTAGACTTCTCATGACGGGAAGGTCCTGTGCTATCCTCTGCTCCCTTGGGCCTTTCACTTTGAGGCAAAGCACATCCTGACCCGCGCGGCTAATAACCGTGGTTGCAGGCCACAGTATTCAGCTGATTGGGGAGACTATATTTCCTTTTCCCAGCACTTGAAACGGCGAGCCGACGATAACGGGGCCGACCTGCTGATCGTTGACACTGGCGATCGCGTCGAGGGGAATGGTCTTTACGATGCGTCCAATCCCAAGGGGCTGTTCTATTACGATATCTGGGCTCAGCAGCAGGCCGACATCATCTGCATCGGGAACCATGAGCTGTACCAGGCCAGCACGGCTGATCGCGAAGTCAACACGACCGTCCCCAATTTTAAGGGCAAATATATTGCGTCAAACGTCGACTACATCGATCCCGAGACGGGCGAGCGAAAACCCGTAGCGCAGCGGTATCGCAAGTTCAAGACCAAAAATCAGGGCTTGGAAATTGTGGCATTTGGATTCCTCTTTGATTTTACAGGCAATGCAAACAACACGGTCGTACAACCTGTCGCCGACGCGATCAAGGAGCAATGGTTCCAAGACGCGATGCGGGAAAAACCAGATCTTTTCGTCGTCATTGGTCATGTGGGATTGCGGATGGAAGAGTACCGCACCATCTTCACAGCGTTACGAAAGCAGAATTGGCACACGCCCATCGCCATGTTTGGCGGCCACGCCCATGTGAGGGATACAAGACGTTTTGACTCGCAGTCGCTTGCCATGGCTTCCGGTCGTTATTTTGAAACGATTGGCTTCATGTCGATTGATGGCATCAAGAAGAGATCGACCAAGGAGGTGTCTAGCGAGGCAGCAGCTTCGCTCAAATTTAGTCGAAAATATATCGACACCAATCTTCTGGGCATGTACTACCACACAGGGCTCAATGAAACAACTTTCCCCACGGAGCAAGGCACGGCGGTGAGCAAGCAGATTGCTCGTGCACGAAAGGCCCTAGATCTTGACTACGCCTTTGGCTGTGCTCCCAAAAGCCTGTGGATGAGCCGCGCGAGGTACCCCAGCAACGAGAGCATCTTCTCGTGGATTCAAGACGAAGTATTCCCCGAGGTTGTAGTCAATGAGAAGCGCAAGGACAAGTCGCGCTTGGCCATTATGAACACGGGCGGGATCCGGTTCGACATCTTTCAGGGTCCCTTTACTCGAGACTCAACGTACCTCCTCTCGCCCTTTGCAAACGGTTTCAACTATGTTCCCGACGTGCCTTATAACATCGCCAACAAGGTTCTGGCTATTCTCAATGGCGCGGATAAGATTCTCAGTTCCCATGGCGCCGAGACCAAGTTTATGGCGATGCCCGAATTGATGTTCACCTCGGACCATGGGCAGTCGCCTGCTGTTGTCGCCGAGGAAGACGATGCTAGGCTGGAGCTCCGCAGTGTCGGCGTCGAGGATCCCAAGCTTCTGGCAGGATACACAACCAAGGATGACCTCGGGACTGACGGAGACGACACCCTTCATGCGGCTGTTCCCTTTTATGCTATGCCCAACTGTGTCCAGTCGGAGATTAATTTTCCGCAGGACGGTAAGCCCGAGACGGTAGACTTAATCTTTATTGATTTTATACAGCCCTGGATTCTTCCGGCGCTCAAGTTTGCGGGTGGCGATTACAGCAGCGATGACGTAAAAGTGTACATGGAGGGGACCATGACGTATAAACTATCGGAGTGGATTGGGAAGCATTGGCCAAAGAAGTGCTAGAAAGAGGAGGTGTGCCAAGAACTGCTTTTTTTTTCTTTGGGTGTTTGAAATTACCTCGTGATACAATCCACTGTGAGATGATGAGGTGCATCTGTGCTTTATGCCCCCCTCTGCATGCATCTCGGCCTACCAGCAAGACGTTGAATGACAAGGTAATGAGGTGGGCACCCAGCGGTAACTTTGTAGAGATGGTATCGCTTTACTTTGCGCTTTACTTTTAAACTTTGACGTTGATAGAAAACGGCACGACAGACCAGATACCACTACATACTACCTAGGTACTATGTATATAGCAATGTTTACACTGAGTGGCACGGTGCACACACTGGCACGTCGTGGCAACACGTGCATCTCCCAACATTGCCTGCATGCATCCCGGGACCCGATGCGCGAACCAGGCTAGGTCAGACCAGACACGAAATGTGGAAGGGCCGTGCCGTGCCGTGCCACGTCGGTTGCGAAGCCGAAGGGTAAGATGGTGGCCACCCAGGGGTGACGATGAGGCGGCGTGTATGGGCATGTACGTGCATATGCATGTACAATACAACTCTGCTTGATTTTACAGGTATATCTCTTATCACGCTACAACAAAGAGTACTTTTGAAAAAAAAAAAGACTCGTTTGGCGGTCCAAGTTAAAACCAGGCAGGACTTATGCTGTGCAGGTACCTACATACATGTGTAGGCGTCTTGGGTTCAGCCATTGCATCTGTGTGTATGTATCTCATACGCCATCATTTTGGAGACGATGCGCCATGTCAGAGGGTAGGGATGTCATGACGATGAATCTAATTTCTAGTAAGAAAAAAAGAAAAAAGAAAAAAGAAAAAGAGAAAAAATATTATATTCCTTACTCGTCTCTGAATGGGGATTCAGAGACGAGTAAGGAATATAATATTTTTTCTCTTT